>JAMQGT020006972.1:0-10345 GCA_024447675.2 Pterophyllum scalare
TGCAGTGGGACATAGAGCAGGCAAAAAGCAATCCCACAGTTTGAATACAAGCCTTTGACAAACAGTGCATATTCACCAGGGGGCAATGTTGTCCACAGAGAAGCGAGATGGGCAGAGCTGCTTCCGCCTCTGCGCATCTCGGCTCTCCGTTTGATCAGTGCATCCAAATGAATATGCCATAGAGTTGTTCCCTCCTCTGCTTTCCTGAGTTAGCAGCGAGGGAGGTGGAACAAAACATACCAGATACAAGTGACAGAGAACAGAAATCTCTTACTACTGGAAGTATTTCACCAAAGCAGAAGACTCTGCATAATATTCTATAAAAGTCCAATTCAAACCGAATTGATGGAATAATATACATCAAAGCAACCCCTCCTCCTCTTCCACCATCACCACCTCCATCATCATTATAATTCATCAACCAAAACAAAAAAAAGAAAAAAAAGAAAAGAAAAAAAAGTACAAATACAAGAAAACTGTACAATTCACAGCTTGGCAAGATTGAGGGTGCTGAAAACTTTCAAATGTGCTGTGGAGATGTGAAATTTCCAACCATAATAGCAGGAACTGTTAAGCTTTGTGGAACATGAAAAGTTGGCCATGCTCATCAGTGATACAAAAGTACAGGTGGGTGAAACCCACTTATATACAGCGTAGGAACTCTTTTAACGCAGAATAAAGGGAGACTATATGTTGTGCAAATCTCCCACATCAAGTGTCATTTTGCATTTTGAAATATATCTCTGGAAAGAAAATGGAAAACAAAGCCGACATCAAAAGAAACCTGTGAAATGAACACATCAAAATTTCAACAAGGCAATAACACCGCTTTGTTAGCATCTCATTTGTTAATCTGAGGAGTCTTATTTTTGACTACCACTGTATGTGAACAGAAAGCCTAACTATACAGTAGGATCACCTTTACAGATGATAGCAGCATCACACAAAAAAAAGGGAAAAAAAGCTTCAAACATCAAATAGGTTGAAAACATCTGAGCTAACTGGTGATTGCACAGAACATTTTACATACAGTGTATGCTGAGTACTAGCAAAGTTGAAAGAACATTTACTGGAAGTGAATTCGGTTTGCTGCATCGTTTGTAATCTTCTTTATACGTTGCCCGGTAACTTGTGTCTGGTGCTTGGTGATTTGTAACTTTTGTTCAACTTTTCAGCTTTCTCCTGTTGCACACATCTGATAAGGCTTGTGGCAAGGCCACGATCAAAGCTTTGTGGAGGGGTTGATTAAATTGCACTTTTGAGCCTCAAGCCTTTACATAATAATCGCTACATTCTGATCAGAACACTTCCGGAGGCATATACTGTAGAAAGAACTATGTACAGTATGTATGGCTCTGGACACTGCCTTTCATTTGAGCACAAAGCTACAACACTGCCAGCTCTTGTGCTGTCTAATGCATCAGCCGTCCTATCAAAAAGAGGCTGTGTCCTGCCGTACCATTTTGACCTGAATGAGTGGATTTTGGCTTTCCCCTTCCCTCATCAATCGTACATTAACCGTTTGTTTCTGCAAGGCATCGGTACATCTCACCGCTATGGCATTCCATCTGTCACAGGGGTGGAAAGTAAACAGGCGTTAAAACATGATTCTATTATATAATAAGACTACATACTGTGTTGACAGTGCAGTAACAGAAGAGCACTCATATGTAAACCAAAAACAAAATGGTAATCTAGTAAAACTCAGACTGCATTCAAGTTACATTCAAATAAAATAACCTGAATGCAGACTTAGGTTGTTTCCCCACAGAAGGAAAAAAAAATATATATATAAATTAATGTTCAAGGCACTACATTCTGTCCAATATTTTCATCATAAATACTGTCCTATTATTGTATCTCAAACCACTGGTATTTGGATTCCAATGTAGTGTTTAAAGTGTACTTAACAGAGAACAGCAAAAATAACAAGAAAACTGCAGAACTGAAGAATAAAATGAAATATGGATTTTGTGACCACACATAAAATGTCTAGTATGGCTGAGTCAAGACCAAAGCCAAAAAGGACTAATTATTCAGACACACTTACTTAACATGTACTGTATAATATACACACAGATCTACCCTCACACACACATTTACTACAGATTAGTGTTGTATGAAGAATCAACACTTTTGTCATGGCATTTACAAGATCAGAATATGTACATGTGTTGCTCTGAACAGAGCAGAGTGGAGCTGAACTGTCTTTCAAATACACACTAATAAATTTTGGTTAGCAAATCAGGTAGTCCTTGTAGTTTTTGGACAGGGGCCATTCTCAGGGCTGTGCATGACCAGAGGGAAAGCTTGAATTTGTGGGTTTGCCATTGTGCCATAGGGCACCATTCTTGCTGCACCAAGCAAACCTACAGGAACCACAGACCCTACAGGACTGGGTAAGCTGGGCCATCTCTGGGCATAAAGAGGACCAGGAACCATCCCAGCATAGGAGCCTGCAGGAACGAGGTAACCAGGAGAGAGCGCTGTGGACGAGGTTGGAGCTAGGGTTGCAGGAATACGAGGGCCTAAAGCAGCTGTCATGGGGCATGAGAGAGGCAGCTGGATCTTGTCGGGACCATTATAACATTTCATCTGGAACAGAGGGGACAAAATATGCGCAGACTCAGACTGACTCATGCTCACATTAAAAATAACAAGAGTACAACTCCTAAACTGACTATAAATTCCCTCTGTCACTGACTGTTCATCTCAGTTCCAAATACCTCATGTGCAACTGCTCCCACCGCTGTTGCTCTGCCTTCCAGGTCCTGCTGACGCCTCTGCTGTTTCATCTGGTTCAGGGAGGGTCGTGGCTGACTGGCCGCCGCTACAGTTTCCTTTGTCCAGTCATCAACCAGTTTGTGAAGATCATCAGTAAATGTGCCTCTCTTGTTGTTGCTGTTGTTGGTCTGGACCTGAGCGAGACGTGTGAATGGCTGAGGAGAGGGTGAGGGTGTGGCTGCAGAGAGTGACGGCTGAGTCTGACTGGAGGCTGTCTGAGCAGTGGTGGTATTGAGAGAGGACCCTGGAAAGACACAAAGGCCTTAAAATCTGCCTACTAAAAAAAAAAAAAAAATAGCTGTCAAATAAACTGGCTGCTGTATGGCAGAATTCAGGGCAGTGTCACAAAACAAACCTGTAATGTCACCTTCATGAAAGCCATGTTTAAATAATCCTCATCATTCTGGTAAAGCCAGAGCAAAATGTGTGTACAGCTACCTTTGTATCACGTATTTTGCCAACATAGCAGCCAAAGGATTACAACATACATGACTTTCATGAATAATTAAAGAAACATGAAATGTTTGATATGCAAGCAATGACAAAATCCAGCAACCAAGACATGTAGGCACAACGCCATGCAAAACATCAAACAAATAAATGCAACAATCTGTTGACTACCCACATATAAACAACTGTGACATTTTCAAGTGCAAAAAAATTTTCAGAGAAAAAAAAACAAACAAACATAGGGACTAAATTAGTGAGGACAAAGTAGGAAGGACAGAGAGTAAGAAAGTAAATGAGATAGTTACTACTACTGCGCTCTTTGCCTAGACATAGTCGTTTCAGAGTGGACCCTATAAAAAGGCAAAACAGCACAAGACAGAAACAGTTAGGCCAGGACACACTGCACACCACAAGTAGGTGGACAAGCTGCTTCAAAAGCACATTCAGCTATCAAAACAATTGAGGAGAGAGAAAGAGGAAAAGGAGGAAAAAGGGGAATAAAAATCAGTGAGGAGGACTAGAGGAAAGAATCTAGGTGTTCTATTTAAAATCATTTGAAGCGCTGATTCTTAGGAAGTGTACCTGACAAGCTTAAAAGAAAACACACTTTGCCTTGACTTATAATGTTGCATGTTTGTTCCTGCACATCTATTAACCTTGTCATGATTATATTTAATATTGAATATAAAAAAAATGTAGTGGGTTGGACAGAAATTTGGTAAAATGCAGCTACTATCATATTGATTTTGTTCTGTTTGAATAATGCATGATTTACTGTTTCATTAATTGTTAGGGTGAAACCACAAAATGTGTAAACACTTTGTTTTCTAAGAAAGAAGACTGGAGCCTGGGTTTAAAAAAAAGATCCCTTTGTCGATGTGAGAATGCCTGTGAAACAAAATATGAAACCAAAACAAATCAAATTTAACCAACTGAAAGCACACAGATACAAGCTGGAACTCGTCTGAGTCAGCAATATATAAAAAAACAAACAAAAAAAAACATGCAGGTAACTCAGGAGAGGTGAAAGAAGAAAACAATAGTAATATTGATGATACAGCCCTTCATATGGCGGAGCAAGTCTCCATCAGTGCCCTGCTTGGCGCCTGCACCATGCACGTCTTCTCCATCCAAACATGAGGGACAGAGAGCGCTCTCCTCAATCAAAGCACAGGGCCCTGCTATTAGGGAAGGGTTGTGGGGATTTTCACTGTGCTAGTATACACGGGATTGCAAACTTAGGCAAAGTGCCTCGACTTCTGTGTGTGTGTGTGTGGGAGGGGGTGTTACACAATCAAAATTAACAGTGGATGGAAACACGCAACAAATAAATAGGGTATAAAGAGTCTGCCATTCTCTCTCAGATGCATACAAACACACACACACACACACACACACCGTCCTGTTTTTGATGTGAACTCAGGCCCATGTTTGGACAGGACTAGGCATTCGCAAGCTCCAGTATGCTTGTGGGGGGGGTTAGTTTGAAAGCCAGAAGCACTGCACAAAGCAATTGTATGAAGAGAAAGGGGGCAATATATTTAAAAATGAATACTTATGAATGTAACTGCAGTTCTGTGAATTATGGCTGATTGCCAGAAGAAAGACCATATACTGAAATTGCTACCTACAACACTGAAGTTACTGGAAACCCTAGATCTTCAATAAAAGAGGCAGCACACCCTAGAAATGTTTCCTTTTCAGTCTTAATGCCAACTACATGCATTCTTGGTCCTCAGGGCCACAGAATTCATAGAAATACAGCTACTCTCTGTACTCCTGTTTCCCAACCACTAAGCACGGCTCACAGTACAGGACCAGGTTGGTACGATGGCTGACAACAATTACACGTTGTTGCACATCTCTTTTTCTATCTGGAAAATATCCCTCACTGCAAATGAAACACTGGAAAAACTGTGACATCATGTGGCACAAAAATTACTCTCTACTTGTATGCATCACAAATATTTTCAACAATCTGGGCCTGCAGATCTCAGCCCCTGCACAAAGAGCACCCTCTGAGTCATGCTATACTTCTTCAGGAAAACATTATCAAAAAAAAGGCTTTAATTCAAGTTGAAAATATACAACACAGCTAGTAAATAAGATCACCCTGAAAATGAACAAATTGAAATTTCTGTGCATGGACTGCTCTCGGTCAGACTGCAGGCTACTCTGTCCTACAGAGTCAGGTAATTTCCACTTCTACATATATTTGCTTTAATTAAGCCACTTTAATTAAATCACTGTCTTTAAGTAAACTATATCACAAGAGAAGAGTGAATTTTTTTATGCTAGAAGTAGATTTTGCTTAGCAAGTACATTTTAATTCAGCATGTACCCATATTAGTTGGCTATATCCGATTTTAAGTTTAGCATCGCAGTCTCATGTTAATAGGTCAGGATATCCTCTGGCAGTCAGAACAAAAATAAATAAATAAAAAAATTAAACAGAACACAAGCTTTAAGGTTGTTGAGGAGAAGTGTGGGTGGTAGGAATAGACAATGGGTGTATGTCTGGTGAGAAGACCTGCAGGGATGGTGAAATAAAATATCCACTATATTCCATACAAATTAAAAAAAAAAATTGATAGGAGAGAGAGGCAGATTAAATAAAGAGAATATGGAAATGAGTGAGGGGAAATATAAAAGAACAAATACAAACAGATGGACAGAGACACAGGTCCACTGAGGAATCTAGTGCGTGGTTTGCTACTAGATTTATAGGTGACTCTCTCTGACGTTTGGTGGTAAACCGTCCAGCCTGCAAAAATGAATATAAGAGGGAAGAAGAGAAGAAACAAGAAAGACACTATGTAAAAGTGCACAGAGACTGGGATGAGAAACCCCCACCATTAAAAGCACCAGAAAAGGACAGTCAGGAAAGCATGATATGCAGGATCCCACCATAGTATCTGGCGATGAACGAGACTATTTTGACTCTGATGATAATTCAAATTGTCTGCCTATAACTACGCTCCTCAAAAAAGTTAAGGTAACACTCAGCCATCACAGTATAACATAAAGTCAGACAGATTCAGCCTGTCTAGTTAGGAAACATAAACCATTGTTAATTATGTTCAGCTGTTTTGGTGTAAATGAACCTGACAACAAGTGCGTTGGAGATACAACAACAAAACGAGCCCCAAAAAGGTCGTGGCCACAGAACACTTCTCTGTCCTGACTGATTTTTCTCCGCTTTGCTTTTTGCCAGCATCTTTCTCACTACTGGCTGCATGAGGCAATACTTGCAGCCCATTCTGGTTGGACAGTTAGTCCAGCTCCTCCAGAACAGCACATTCATATGACGGTTTGCTGTGTCTCCCAGCACACTCGAGAGTGTGGAGGAGATACCAGGAAATGGATCATTACCATTTCATGGTACCAGCACTGACAAGGGAAACCGCAAAAAATAAACCAAGAAAAAATTAACTGGGAAGGATGAGGACAGAGTAATGATCTGTGGCCATCACATGTAAAACCATATCCCTTTTTGGAGGTTGTCTTGTTGCCTCTACATTTACACTAAAGCAGGTAAAGATTCACAGCGATTTATGCTTCCTAAGTGGACAGTGTTCACTTAATTTTTTGAGCAGTGTATACAGCCTTATTAGGGATGCTGAGAAAAGGTAAAGGTATTGCGGAAGGTTGATGGTTGCCTATTTTTATGTATTTGATGGCATTACGTGTCTATACCTTGGAACACCTTGAATTGAATATGAAACCTAAAAACATAAAAAAAAAGGAAAAATAATTAAACTGCAATGTTTGAAACACAGAAATCACCCAGCTCCAAACAATATTTTGCTGATACTACAGTCACTAAAATTCTTCCCTTCTCATTTCCAACTTTAAAATACTGCTAGCAAACTACAAGGAAGTAATGCTTTATTATCTGCATGTTGCGATGAAGCGTTAGATGGTTAGAAAGAAGACAGCCGAATGGCACAGTGAAAAAATTTTCAGTCTTAAAATGTGTCTTTTTTTTTGGTGCAGTTGTCTCACATTGAGTGCACCAATAAGTAGCTTTGTTAATAACTTTGGATGTGATACTGAAAAGCCAATTAGCCATGTATTAGTACTATTAAGCAAATCAAGCAAATAACTTAGAAATGTGATTTCTTAAGTCTTCTATACTGCAGAATGTAGCAGATTAATAAAACATATCTTTTCCACAGTTCCTTTGTTTATTTTATGGTTAAAATTCCTGGCATAAACTTTAAAAAACTCACTGTTCTTTGTTTATGCAGTACTGGGAAATTTTAATTATTTATGTGCATTCACAGTGCTAACAAGTTTACACACTTTCCTTTGGACTTTTAACAGTCTTTTATTTGTTTTCAATTTATTTGTGCAGCACTTTGCTCAAAGTTATTGTGTTTATATGTGCTACGTAAATAAAAAACGCAGTTAATTTCTCAGTTCAGAAATTAGTACACAAGCATTAATGGTTTATGTTAGGACACAATGCAGTTACTGATGTGTAGCACAGCGCCAAATTTTCTCTCAGTTTGAGAAAAAAAAAGAGGCATGCATTTAACAATGAAAAATTTGTGACTACACAGTATGTGGTGTTTTTAGTGGTCTATAGTACACACAATATGAAGTTTGTTAAAAATGCTGCCCAGGAGCACCGTTAACAATTAACTATCTGCATAATGGCAGATTGCATGTCCATCTGCATGAGCACACACACACATGCGAACACACACACACACACACACCTATGCACGCACATGCACACACAGACACACACATATGAACCTATAATATGTACCTTGGCCAGGGCCAGCTTGGTTGGTGTTTCCATCACCATGTAGCCCAGCATAAATGTTGTCTGAGGAGAAAGAACCCTTCAAAGAACAGGGTTGCTGAGTGTGGACCTGCTCTGGGACAGTGCTTGGCTGATTGCTGGAGCTGGAGCAGCCACTGGAATGGGCTGAGCCATCTGACAGAACTGAACTTTTAGCTGGGGAGCCGGACGAGCTGGCAGCACTCTCACCTTGGCACGAAAATAAAATAAAATAAAATAAAGTGTGAGTCAGAATGAATCACACACTCCTACAAGTTTTCTGAACCTGATGCCATTCCTGTGTACTCCACATACAAAATGTGTGCTTCTGACAGCAAACGTTCTCCCATACACACAAATCATCGCATCATCACACGCATACACAACCACTCATCACCCCACTTTCCCAACCCACATACCTTTTCTCTCAGCACTGGTGGTATTAAGGTTGTTTTTCAGCTGCTGCACCATCGGATTGAGCAGTTTTCCAGCTTTCAGCTTGTGTTTGCTAGCTCTGCGCCTCCGGCCAGTTGGGGGTGCAGCATGAAGCAGGCTGACAGTGTGGGGCAGAGTTTTTCCCAGCTCCTTGTAGAGATGTTCAATCTCGCTCCTCTGAAACGCCTGCAGCTCTGAGATCTCCTTCATGTGTCTAAACAGAAGATGTAATGAGAAAACATCCACAAAACATCTTGAAAATGAAAAACATTTCAATTCACTCACAGATTACAAGCCCATTTCACGAACTCTCTAATATTAAACTCAGTATTAGCATGATTTTATGTCTGTGTTCTGACAATAAAAATCCAATTTTAGACCATTATTCCTGGATTTTTCAGCTATCAACACAGAAAATTATCCTGCTTGTATGTATCAGTTTAGGTTTTGTAATTTCAAGGGTAAAGAACTTACTAATATACAACATCACAGGTATCACAGGGATATTCTATTTGTTTTGCATTCCACCATACATAGCCATGAAAAAGAAAGCTTTTATATTCTGTGGGGTCCTGTGAAAAATTAAGTACCCCTTACTGACTCTAGATGTATGTTAGCACAGCGCTACAATTCCAAGAGTGGGCATCCCACCAAATACACCCAAAGGTCAGACTATGCAATGCTCAGAGAAACTGCAAAGAACCAAAGAGCTACATCTCAGACTCTACAGGCCTCAGTTAGCATGTTAAATATTCAAGTTCATTATGTACAACAGGGAACAATTAGAAAAAGACTGAACAAGTACGGCTTGTTTGGAAGGGTTGATAGGAAAAATCATCTTCTCTCTAAAAAGAGATTTGTAGCACTGCTTAGGCTTGCAAAAGACTTCAGGAAAGATGTCCTTTGGACAGAAGCGACCAAAGTGTAGATGTTTATTCATGATGGACAGCTCCAAGTTTAGTGAAAACCAAACACAGCGTATCAGCAAAAACACTTCATACCAGCTGTAAAGCACAGTGGTGGAGCGCTAATTATTTGTTTTGCAGCCATAGGTCTTGGGCACTTTGCAGCCACTGAGTCAACCATGCCCTCTTCTGTATTACCAAAATATACTTGAGTCAAATGTGAGGCGATCTTTCTGACAGCTAAAGCTTGGCTGAAACTGGGTGATGCAACAGAACAATGATCCCAAGCACAGCAACAAATCTACAACAGAATGGCTGAAAAAGAAAATAATCAAGGTGCTGCAATGGTCCAGTCAAAGTCCAGACCTCAACCTGACTGAAATGCTGTGGCTGGACCTTAGGAGAACGCTGCCCAAACGAATGTTCACAAACCTCATGGAACTGAAGCAATGCTGTAAAGAAGAGTGGGCCAAAATTGAGACTGATAGTTATACAGAACATGATTATTTCAGGTCATTTCTGCTAAAGGTAGCTCTACAAGCTCAGGCATTATGGCGTATACCTTTTCAAGGGACTGCATAGACTTGTGTGTGTGTGTGTGTGTGTGTGTGTATTTTTCTTTAATTTGAGCCTAATTTAACAGACTCATGTTCTGCCAAATGCAGTAAATTAAGTCATAGTGATCATCATACAGAGGGACATACCTGATCATATGTTACCAGAGAATGGTGAATATAATTTAATTTTATGATCAGTAACCAAACTGGCATATTTCAATTTAAAAAAGACAGTAATAGCAACAAATTTAAAAAGTTTCATAAAACAAGCACTGGTTAAAGAATTTACAACACATTTGTGTAACTGTGTGTGACTGTGAGGATGCAGTCATCCACAGCTACAACTTACTTTTCTCTAAGTTTCTGTAATTCTTTCCTCATATCTGCAAGCAATACGTAACTGAAACCAAAGCAACACCAGA
>JAMQGT020006973.1:0-23706 GCA_024447675.2 Pterophyllum scalare
AAAAAGTTTATAGAGTAAACTTCATGTACTTAATGAGGATGGAACTGTGGATTCAACAGTTGCTTTCAGTCAAAATGGCGCTGCCACTTCCTTTTAAATGTGGACGTCGAAAGCAATGGATGCAACAGCCAATGAAAGACTCAGGGAGTGTGTGTGTGTGTGTGTGTGTGTGTGTGTGTGTGTGTGTGTGTGTGTGTGTGTGTGCGCGCGCGCGCGTGTGTTTGACAGTGTAAGTCATGTGTTGTCTGGGAGGACAGGAAAAGACACGGAGTCAATGGGCCATTGTAAGAGTTTCTTTAATCAACTATTTATTGTCTGGTGAAAAAAAAAGTATATACAAACGAACGCAAATGTGGGAAGATTTACAAGGAAAACTCAATTATAAAAGTCTCGGAGCTGAAATACTGTATGTACTAGTGGTGTACAGTCATTTGGTTATACTGCTCATTTGATTTAAAAAACAATATGTACATCTGCCGATCTGGCCTCCATTTATTCGTAAAAATGTAAAATAATCAATAGTATGATCATGGAGGCTACATCGATGATAACGATATGCAGCGTATACAGTCTAGACTGATTACTGTCGCTGAGAATTCCCTGTGTGTGTGTGTGTGTGTGTGTGTGTGTGTGTGTGTGTGTGTGTGTGTGTGTGTGTTTGGGGGAAGCACACAGCATGTCACAAACACCTCCCTCTTTCACTGTACCGTGTGAGTAATAGGCTCCACCAGTGGCTCCTATAAACATGTTGTTGACGCCAAAGCCAGTCAGAGATACCTGGTCGGCCCGCACCGTCCCCTCTGGCGTCCGGCAGGAGAACAGCATGTTAGCAGATAGGCAACGGCTGCTGCTGTTGCGAGCTGAACTGAGCATCTGTGCCTCTGAAGACTTCTAAGTGCGCCCTGATCAGATCCCACGGTCAACTTCCCACAACTCCGACGCGCCAGGGGAGCAGACAAGAGCTACCTTAATCATTAAGGCACCGGCCCACCTTCACGGGTAAACCCATGGAATGATAACTATGGAATACCACTGGATACTTCTCTCTGTGTTTTTACAGCTAACCTTCCATCCAGGTAAGACTGAGCTTTTTGCATTTGAGACAACTGTTGCTGTTCAATTTTGAACAAAGAAAGGCAAGTTTCTTTTTTTAATGTCTAGCCTCGTATGACAAAGATAATTTACGTAGAGTGAACTGTAATGCTGCACTTGCCTCGCATCGCGCTTTTACCGTACTTTTCTTTGTTCTATGAACTGGAGTAGGCAGATCTGAAGGGTGCTAAACAAGACAGCCCGAAGTCAGAGAAACCTAATGAGGAAAGTGGATACTATAGCTGACGATCCGGGCGCTGGAGCTACTTTAATATTTTATGTTATACTCCGAAAACAGGGCGTCATTCATTAAAAAAAATAAAAAAGTAATCAAAGTTAAGTGGAATGCTGAACAAAATGTAAGTGAGTGAGATGCAAAAGAGACTTCTTGATCATGTTATGCACGATGAAGGCGACAATTAGTTTTCCTCGTGCCGCACATAACCGTCAGTGTAGAAATTTATCGGTCTCTCCTGATTCACAGAAAGCATGCAAAATGAGCATGTGCAGCAGAACTGCATTTATGCGTAATTTCTCACTTTTTAGATAAATACTGTCACGTGTGTGACTTTTAATATTGAGCAGTATAAAACATTTCCCCTGCGGTTTGTTGTGCTTTGATCTGGGGATGAATATCAAAAACACATTGCAACTGTTACGGCTTGGCATCATCTTCAGAGTCCAACCGCAGAGGTCAATCATCTATAAACATCTAATCATATTTTTATTACCTTTTTAAATACTCCATGTCGGTTGCGATATTTATGTTGTGATTCCATTTTTAGGTGACTTCAAGTGGGCTGATTTGCAGGATGTCATTGAAGATTAACTTTTTTTTTCTTTTTGTTTTTTTTTTTTATCTTGTCGGGAAATAGATTTTGGGATTTTCCCAAGCATGGCTTTATGTAAAATTATGGTTGCTGTTTAACTTTGCGCTCCTTTGCGCACATGGTATGCCTGCAGAGTCTCTTGGCGCTCAGGTGGACTTCCATCTGATCGACAGCGTGACAGTATATAATGCGCCCATCGGGGACCGCTGATGTTCAGGCCAGTTTTATCGGGAACATCGAACGGCTGCTACATTTGCAGGGAGCGTGCAAAGGCTTACCTGGCATGTGACACAATACGGCACGCGGTGAAGTTTGCCATTAGCCCGTTTGCGCACAGTGTAGACCTAATTAACTTTTACCATGGTTTGGTGTGCGCTTGGGTGCTATAATAAACCAGATCCATTAAATAACCACACTGAAGATTCAGTTACGCTAAATATCACATCACATGCAAATTAATGTTTGATAGCCGTATTTAACTCCTCCTTTCCATGCTGATATCCAAAGCTTTATGTTATACGCCTTCAAATTCAGGGTAGTGTTGGTATGATAAACAGTCTAAACACGGGGCCTTTGTATATTGATGCATTGCCGTTTTTATACTAAAGTGCCTTTTACCATATGGCCTTACCCCACACCCTTCTCAGAATAGTGTCTTTCTGCATGGCGTGTTATGACAGACTGGATTTCTGCGTAGTATTTGTTCATTTACACATCATATCTAAGTATAAATTTGGATGATGAAAGGAATACATCTATGCACGAAACCCTGTTTCTCATTCCTGTTGTATTGTTGCTGCAGCCACAGTCCTATAGTGTTTATCACAAATGGCTTCAATAAAGACAGTGATGTTTTCTCAGGGAACAAAAACATTACTCAAGCTGATTCAATCTTTCCCCACCTGTTTTCAGTTGGTGCAGCAGATTAAGACTCTGGGTTACACCCCCCACCCCCACCCTCACCCCCCTCCCTTTAAACATAGACCATGTTACACATTTGTTTCATTTTATACCATGACTGGTAAAAATAAATAAATAAAAAAAAAGCACGAGGTGTTTCGTGTGTCCTCATGCCACCTCTTTACCCAGCAGTTTGCTTTATGACTTTATGACTCATAGAACAGTTTACATATTCTATAGTTGTTTTACGTATTCTACAGTTGTAGATAAACCTGTAACAATGTCATTTCCAACCTGGGGGTCTGGATCCATCAAAGAGCCCTATTAGTTATCCAAGCAGTATGATGTTATTGTTATTTTTTTTTCTTTTGTTTTTACTGATGAAAATCTATTTCTTGGTCTCCTAATATCCTTCAAAATAATCAGTCAGGGACTGTCGACTAACTCTTTGGCTAAATTTCTTGTTTTGTACATCTACAGCCCGTGTTGAGAGGCCATGAATAGAATTTGTGTTGTTTTGAGGAATCGCAGGCCATAAATGTTGAGTGCAAGTAAATTAACTGAAGAATTTTTACACATGAAGTTGCTATTAAGTGTTTGTCCCTGTTAGTCAATTTGGGAATGATGGTGCGCATAAATCCTTTGTTTTGAAATTTGATGTGGACAATCCTTATGTTTACCTTTGCATCAGGGATTTTATCCCTAAGCTCTTGTAATGCATGGGAAGCTTGTGGGGCTATAGAAGTTGACACATCTTGACTTCACAGTGCTGAGAATGTTTCATTCCCCTAGCATAGCATTTGGCAAATTAAACAATCGCTAAATGCAGGGACTGTCAGGCCTTAAAGTTCACACGAGTGCTTGAGCAATCTGCCCTTGATTGTGCACTTTCTTGCATTTTCATATGTACGATATGCATTTGAAAATCTTCTCTTTCCCATTAAAGGTGACACAAAGCCCACTATCACCCCTGCTGCGTCCCACCTCGTTGTTCAGCTCAACGAACCTTTCAAATTGCACTGCCAAGGTGAGAACAGGACACATTGGAAGCGAGAGAGGTCAAAGGCGCTGGTAGCAAAAGAGATCAATGGGATGTGGACATTTGAAATTCCCAGGGCTCAACCTACTCACATGGGCCGCTATATCTGCCAGGAAGAGGGTTCCAAGGAACAAGCCTCCATCTACGTCTATGTGAAAGGTAGCTAGATGTTTTTGGGTGATTAAATGCATGAGATTGTGTAGTAATTTTTTGTGAGAGAAAGAGAAATGAAAGTAGATGCAAGCTGCAGGGAAAAGCAGACAAAATCTATGTGTGTGGGTGTATTTGCAGAAGAAGGTGTTTGTGACTTTGCCCTGGACAGGTACAGTAGCTACCAGTGCTATTTATTGAGTGTATGACTGAGTTTTACTGTATTTCTTCTTCTAGATGACCCAACATCTCATTGGCCCAAAGCCATCACTGCAGGCTCATACCATGTGCTAATCATTCACTCCACAATCTGTTCATCTACCTTTGAGGCAACAAGCAGCAACTACTTTGTAGATGATATTTAGCAATAATAAACAGTATTTTGTTTGCTAATGAACGTCAAGATATGTTAGTTGTTATAAGTAAATCTTGATAACACAGCCAACTCATTGTGTTGGCAGATCATCCTGCTTTCTTGTCAATTCTCATGAAAGAAGTCATTTAAAGGGAATATCTATAGATTGATAGTCTTTCACATTTTAGTCCTGGTTGACTGGTTGTTTTGGCAAAACAACTGTGGTTTCCATGGTAATAGCAAAGTGTTGTTTAAGGTTATATATCCCAGACTTCACAGGGCACAAGCAATCCTTCAGCATAGCTCTGCTTACTCTGTGTGACCAGTTAAGACTGAATTCATATATTTTCTCACATCTGCTTTTTAAAAATTAACATGTAGTGTTCTTTTTTTAATGTTGTATCATTAAAAAAGGAATAAAAAGTTTTTACACTGCCGAGTTGTGGCAGCTGGCATGTTGATGAAAGCAAAACAGAGCAAGTGCAATGAAAAAAGACCAACTTAAAGCATTGGATTTAAATATTCACTTAAGTCTCTGTCCTCCTTTTTTCTTATGCAGTGTTTTAACAGCATTTAAATGAAGAAAAGCACCTCTAGTTATTTATCATTATTAGTGGATAGGAAAGTGAGTTAAATATTTTTTTGCTTTGCTGATTTCTTGGGAATTTAAGGTAGAGGATAGCCCGACTAATAAGATTAAAACAAGGAAACATGCTCAATGACTTTTATGCACTGATTTCTTTAAAAGCCCAGTGCAGTTTGAGTCAAGCACGGCAGTGGTGGAGAATGCCACCAAAACAAACGCTGCACTATTGAGATATTATCACAGACTGCAGGAACACTGAGTGGTTTTCATGATATCTAAAAATTTAGATTGAAACATAAAAATATTAAGGAATTAATTAACTAGACTAATCAGCCACAACATTTAGCAACATTGGTCAACTCATTACATTGTAATGTTCTGCTGGGAAACCTTTTCTCCTGGTGTTCATGTTGTGGTTACTTTCATATAAGCTACCTACTCAAATATTTTTCCAGACCAAGTGTACTCTCCAAACACTCAAGCCAAATCCTATAGTAGTTGCAGCCTTCTCCAGCACAACAATGCACCACAGAAACAGCTCAGAAATTACTTGGAGATGCCAAGCCATTGGCCGAGCCTCCAAATTCCCCAGATCTCGGTCTGATGAAGCGTCTGTCTGAAAAGCCCAAGTCATTGAGGCAGCACCCGCAGAACCCACTGACATCCCAAGAGGACCTATTTCAATGAAATCAGGTTTCATGGTTGGACCTAAAAAATATTAGGCATGTAGCTTTAATGTTGTGGCTGATCAGTGGTTATATAAAAACAGAAGGGACTATTAGAACAAAATACATTGTTCCTGCACTCTCATTAGTATCAGTTTTATTTGGCAGATGTATATGCAGCATTAGATCCCCATTATTATGGCAAAAAGTTCAAACAACAATATACTGTTACAAAGTTTCAATGACTCTGTGTGTAGCCCTACTTGCACCTTTCATCCTACCTTTGCAATTTAATTTTTTTGTCAGATTCTGAAAATCCCTTCAGAAGATTAAAGCTGAATAGGGTTGTTGCACATGAGGGAGAAACGGCTTACTTCCCCTGCCTGGCGACTGATCCAGATCTGGAGAATCTACACCTGGTAAAATGCAACAGTGAAACTCTGGCCCCTGGTCTCCAGATCTCTGCAAGCCTGGAGCATGGTATTTACCTCTACAACACACAAAAGGCCTACGACGGTTGCTATGTGTGCACAGGGACACTTGCGGAAAAGGACGTCAGATCAGGCCAATTCTCCCTACAAGTTGTACCAGGTAAAATGGTGTGGCTGTACAGTGTATGTGTGTGTATGTGTGTGTGTGTGTGGGGGGGGGGGCAGTATTTCTACCAAAGGCAATGATCTGACATGCGGTTTATGTATTTTGCAGTACCTATTGCACCTCCTGTGGTTGAGTTGCACCCATCCACAAGAGTGATTCTGACTCGGGGTGAGAAATTCTCCCTCAACTGCAACACCACTAATGCCAATAGAGAAATCAACATCACGTGGGTCACCCCACCTGGCTCGGTGAGACCCTTCTGCCTTGTCTTTGCTGTGTGTTTTGCTGTCAGTGGAAGATTCAACTACTTCACTTTTTGAATAGAATGAAAATTCAGCATTTGTTGTTCCAAGTGAGCTGCTACAATTAGTGGTGCCCCAAAATGAGTACAATTTAAGGGAAATTAAATCAAGGTGCTTCCAGTGTTGGTGAATCTTTCACTGAGAGCAGACCCTTGTCCTTGTGTCTTCCTGTCGTCTGTCTTTAAAAAAGTCCATGCTGTCTAAGCTTCAGGTTCTTGGCTGTATAAAACATTACCTTGCGGTGTACCTTTCGGTGCACCTTGTGGCTACCGTAGGTGCGTGTGCTTGCATGCAGGTGGCTGTGTGTATGCGTCAGTATGTGCTTGGTGATTGATAGACATGCAGACAGCGTTAATCTCTAGAGATCTCTGGGCGTTGACAGGGTGCCGTCTGGTATCCACAGCAACCAGCAAAGGTTGGCAGTTCTACAGAGTCCCTGATGGAAAAATTCGGCAATAGGCACAGAACCACACTGCAGATCGATGCAGTACGGCCAGAAGATGCTGGGAGTTACAAATGTGAGGTTAAGAATAGAAAAGGGACCAGCACCAAGTCAGTGTGGCTCAATGTTTATGGTGAGTAACTGATGAAATTTACTTGTATTTAAAGCTGGACATGAACTTAATTATTATTGAATTCACCCAACCAGTCTCAGCCCCTCACAGGTGACAATGATGTTTCTTGATATTTAATTATTCTACCCACAAAACTGGTGCATCAATAAACTTTCATTTTTTAAACAAAGAATTAAAGGGACATAATATGCTAATTTCCAACAATATTTGTATTCTTGGACCATACTAGTGCAGCTTTGTATGATTCACACTTAAAAAAAAATCATTATTAATCTTATACTGGGCCTTAATGCAGTCCATCAGTTTGACTATCTGACAAGAAATGGTCTAGCTCCCTTTCCCCTCCCTTTAATCCAATTTTCTTCTGATTGCCTCTCACAAAAAGATTTGAACATTAGGTAGGTGCTTCTACACGCACAGCCACAGTTGTGTGCCTTAAATGATGATATTAGGGATATCCTGTCTCACTGATATAAAACAGATTCAAGAGTAGAAAGAAACAGTCTGAAGTTGAGCCGTTTGCTCACTGGTAATACTTTTACATGTGCTTTATTTGATAATTTTGCCATTTTTTATATAAGCATCCACCATTGTAACATTGTAGATATGACAGAAAATAAGGAAGAGCATAATAGGTCCCCTTTATTGTTGGAAGAATTGTTTTACAGCACATTTTATTCACATTCTTGTCAAGAGTTTAATCAGAAGATAGATTTCCCTGTGAACATTAAACATTAACTAGGTTAAGCCAATTGTACTAGTTGCACTAGCCCCACTTATGGTCACATTTTATGGTGGTGACAAAATAACAGATTATTCCCAAAACAGCCACTGATTACCTGGCATCGGGTAATGATGATATACAATTCAGATCATGTCCCAGCTAACAGAACTTAAATCAGCACCAAGCATACAGTATATAGAGTGGTATTACTATTGTCATCCAACTCCTGACAAGAAGAAAATAAACAGTCTGATGTCACTCTTCTGCTGCTTGTTGGAACCTTAAATTGAATTCCAGATTTAAGAGTGGGGTTGTATTGATCTTCTCATCTAACTCCATGCCAGAAAGTTAAAAAAAAAACAAAAAAACACGTCAATCCCAAAATGTCAAACCTGTGCTTTAAGTTACACAAACAGTATGTGAGGTGTTTCAGTATGTTTAAACCTATCTTTGCCTTTGGACTGCATGTTTCTTGATTTACCCAAGTCTCTAGAACAGTACTAGCTAAATAATTCAGACTCCAGTACATATAAACTTTATTTGTAATCTACAAATTTGGCAAAAATATCACATCTTCTTATTTTTCAGAAAGAGGATTCATCGACTTAATCCCCACCGACAACCAGACCTTTCATGTCCGTTCAGGCGAGAGTTTGTCCCTGAAAGTTAACATAGTGGCTTATCCAAAGCCTTACATCTCCTGGAGCTTTAAGGGCCAAGAGCTGAGAAACACAAGTGACCATGTCATCACCACACACAGTGATCAATACAGGTGTGACAGCACACAAGCACACACTTGCTACCTAAATACTGCAAAGATGAAGGTATTTATCACATTTAGCCAGGTGTAATTCAGGTGGAACTTTGGTTTAGCTGCATTTCAAAGTCTCTTTAAAAATGTAGCTGAAACAGTGAATAAAGTCCTGGGGTTTCTTGTGAAACAGTAGCTGTCAGACTGTCTCGGGAAATAAAAACATAATTTATCTGGAGTGTAACGTACATGCTGCAGATAGAAATGTACAATATTATGCAATCCTGCATGCCTCCCACCCTCAAACTTTCTGTTAGGAGCGAGTAGGATGCAATCCAGAGACAGTGCAAATGAGAGACATGGCACTCTAAGGAATCAAAATCCATTATATGGGAAAATTCTGCTGCAGTAAAGATTGTGATAAGAGTTTTGGGGTTTTTTTGAGTGAACAAACTTTAAAAAACTTATTTTGGGGCAAAGTCACCAAACCCTGAAAATGATCAGATTTTATTTATTATGTCCCAGTGATCATTAAAATCATAGTTAATTTGGGTAATGCTTTATAACAACTGGAAAAAGAAGCCCAGAGGAGTTTCAAGATATCTGCCAAGACTTTGATGCAACCTTTAAACCTGCCTTTGAAATAATTCACTGTCCAAAATATCAAATGAGACCAGCAACTAGAAAAGAATGCGTTACTGCAGTTGACACAGCAATAGATAGATGAAAAAAAGAATGAAAAGATTTAATGCTTGTCTATTAATATTTTTCATATGCACACTGCAGATGCACATGAAAGTGTAGAAAACAAAAAAGATGGTTACAATATAAAATGCAAATATCTGAACATTTTGTGTTTTTCTCAGACGCTGAATGAGAATCAGCTCTTTTGTGCTGTTGGCACAGTTAAAGAAGGAATAAAAACATGTTGTCACATTTGATTCTATAAAATCCGTGACTGCACTCATGCTAAAAACTTATTTTATGTTTAGTTACATCAGTGAGCTGAGGCTAGTGCGGCTGAAAATGTCAGAGGGTGGAGTTTACACCTTTCAAGCCCTCAACAGCGATGCATCAGCAAATCAGACATTCACCGTCTTTGTGATCAGTAAGTTGTCTCTCACACCTTTAGAAAGGTTTTGTGTTCCCTTAAGCCACATAGCCACATTAACCTTCTGTCACTGATGTAGTGTATTTTACATTTACTTTGTATGGAGTGAAGTCCAGCTCTCCACCCTGACCACACCTTGCAAATACACCTTGCTAATGCTTAAACCAATATTTTTTCTACTTGTTATTTATTGAATACCGGACACATTTTGACATTAACTTGTGTTCATCAGGTAAACCAGAAATTGTATCAATTGAGGGTCCAGTGAATGGACAGGTACGCTGTGTGGCTGAGGGGTTCCCTGCTCCCCAGATCACCTGGTACTACTGTGAGCAGCCATATGTCAGGTGAGATTTTTAAAGATTCTAAAAAAAACTTTATATTTAATATATTTTATAGTTATCGACATGAGAAAGTATTTTCTTCCAAAACAATAACTTCTCATAAAATTTTGATCTTTGCTTTTCTCACTGTTTTTAGTGGGAAGGGCTACATCTTGAAACATCAAGTCATAAATCCTTGCACCAATCCAAGTTTAGCAGTGACAGCTACTGGAGCACTGCCAGTCAAATCTGACCAAACGGTACCCTCGTAGCCCCGATGAGGTGTCAAACAATACATTTTTACAAAAATAACTAGAGATTTTCAGTTCTTACGCTGAGTGATGTGATTTGGTTGAACTTAAATCATTTCAACTGGCACAAATTAGAAATAAAATGGATGTGGTCCCACCAGGGACAAAGTACACAGTGATAAATATAAAATGATTGCTTAATTGGAAATACAGATGAAAGGGAAATAATAATTAGCAGTGCCAGAGTACAATGGTATGTGGTGCACTTTAGGACTACAGCCTAAAGTAATTACTTTTGCTGGAAACTCACATTAGCCAGATCGGTCATCTGTCTCATAAACTTACTAAACAAAGGAAAACCTGCCAAACCAAAATCAATAGCAGCTCTGTGATTTGCATCTAGCAAACAAAATGCTCCAACACCATCCAATTTTTTTGATTTATGTCTTCAAAAAAATCTCATTGCTTTTGCAAAGGCAGTGAGGCATGCATCTGTGAATTTAACTACAGATTTAAAGCGTCTTTTTAGAAAATCTCTGTTAATGAACTTTTTTAAATATGAGGATTTTCATTCCATAAATTTTCGGCGGTTTACTGCGCATTTTAGCTCTGTGTTTGCACACATCACTAACAGTTTCTTCCACAGTTTCATATCGCTCTTTTATTTAGAGTTTCAGCTTATATATTCAAACTTCCACAAGGGTCCTAAAGGTCACACTAAAGATATATTGGGTACAGTTGGATACAGTCAGGAATGATGATGAAGGTGGAATGTGAGATTGTGGGATTTGACAGGGCTGACTTGTGATTGGTTGACTGTGATAAGATGACCCCCCCCCCCATGTGACAGGGGATTGAGAGGAATTGATTTGTGATTGGTAGGGAATACAACTGGACAGGGTTCATCTTGTGTCAAACGTAAAGTGTACTGAAGGAGGAGCCCTACGTTGCCGTAGCAACACCATTCCTAAGCAGCTGGGCCAATGAATCATTGCTGATAATCCAAACTTTATCCAGTCATTTTTTTAAATTGTTGTCAAATCCACTTAACGCTCACTACACGCAGGCTCATTACAGGCATCTAAATGTATATGCAGAAGCAGGAAGTAATGTGATCTAAGTCAGCCTATCACCAGAGAGTGCTTGGATAAAAGCTGTTCTTTTTAGTTCAGTGCTGTGAATGGCTAATTTTAAATATTTCATCATGTTTTATGAGCACAAAAGGATATCACAAAAGGCTACACTAACTGCTGCTGGTATACTAAAAAAGAAATACATATTTCTGTGATTACTGTGTAAAGTTATGCTATGTGGAAGTGTTTTAATGGCTAAGGAAAGCATTCTTGCACAGATACAGAGAAGAGATACCAGACAAGACTTCTGTTGGATTGCTTGATGATCCCATCAACCCTTTTGTCAACAATGTATAATCTTCTGCCTTCAGGTGCTCCCAGCAGGTAAATGCCACCCAGGAGGAGCTCAATGTCATCACCATCACTCTGTTTAGTCCCATGTTCGGGAAGACAGAGGTGGAGAGTCGGGTGAACATCAGCAGAGCACAGTTTAATACTCTGGAATGTGTGGCTACAGTGGAGGGAGAGCAAGCCTACACGCTCTTCTCTATTAGTGGTGAGTTGAATTTACTGATATACATGCACAAATAAACAGCGCAGGTGGTCTAAATAGGGGTCATGTAGAATTAAAGGAGGTGTTGGTGCCTGTCAGTTCACATGTTTTGTTGCTCAGTATTAAAGTTCAACAACAGAGGACCAAGGTGTAAAAGTGTCTTCATTTTTTTGAAATGCAAATCTTTGTCCATATGACAAACAAAGTTACTAGAGTAATGTCACTAATGTGGGAGACTGTACCTGTGACTCAGTGTTATCTTAGCAGGTCTGCCCCTCAGTGAACGCCACATGAGATAATTCCTCTGCTCAAAATATTTACCAAAAACATGACTTTGTTCATCTGTGATCTGTTAGGTAAACATTACTAGAGAGATACCACCGACACAGTTGGCTCCGATATGTTATCACCTACAGATAGCATTTGGTTAGTCCATTGTTTACTTCATGACCTCAAATCCACTTTTTTTTTATAACGGCCTCCCCATCTGCTCTATAGTGTCCTGAAAGTAGTGGGAGTGCGAGAGCTGAGCTGTCCTTAAATGAGCCTGGAGGCTTGGGTATATGCGGAACACAGGGGGCTAACTGTGGCTACAGCGGGTATGTGGGCGAGCATTATGAGGAAGAGTGCTTGTGGCCAGACAGGACAGGCCTTTAGGAGCGTGTGCCCAGGATTTTTGTGCTTCACAGAGTAACAGCAGACCAGACGGAGGCGCTGAGACGGTGGAGCACAGTAGGAGTCCTGGCGATGCTGGGCATTGTGGGGCTGTGGGAGGCTTGGAGGTGTCAGTGAGCTGCAGCAGAGAACACACAGAGCTTTAGAAACCACTGACAGGTTTACAGGGGATTAGTTCCTGCAGACTCTGCATTCTCAGATTTGAAGTGGA
Organism: Pterophyllum scalare; assembly: GCA_024447675.2. NCBI lineage: Eukaryota > Metazoa > Chordata > Actinopteri > Cichliformes > Cichlidae > Pterophyllum > Pterophyllum scalare. Next base: position 12,764 of record JAMQGT020006973.1, read on the forward strand.
GAGAAAGCTTCTTATCGCTAAAGAGCTTATTACACCCCACTGTACAGAGGAGCAAAACAATAAGGCATCACAACCAGCCAGACACAAAGGAACAGAACACTGATTACATATAATTACTCACAGCACAGCTGCAAAAAGGACAACAGTGCAGTTAAAAAAAATCTAAAAACAAAGTGGATTTAAGCAATTAAAAGAACAAAGCACACAATTTTAAAACAAAGAATAAAAACAGAGACAGTATGTATACTTGTATAATTGGATTAGTTTGCTGTTATTTGATCAAAGTGGGCTTCACTGGCATCTTAGACTTCTCTGGCTTACCTTAATGCCTCCTTGTCAATGTCATTTCGAATGTAAACATGACATACCTTGAACAGATTCCTTGATTGCCCCTATCAAACATTATTCTTTCCATCTCTCTGCAGAAAAAAGAGTTCCACATGATTTGTTCACTCCTCTGCTGATTGGCTCCATTTCGGCAGCAGGCATCCTGTGCCTCATCCTTATCATGCTGTTCTACAAGTACATGCAGGTAAAATGGCACTGTACTTTTTCTGCATGGCACACCCACTTTGAATACATTTTTAAACAACTGAATAAAAAGAGCAGAGAAATCCCATCAGTTCATTTGTAACTCTAAACTGTATCTTTTTCTCTCTTTGTTCACTTCAGAAACCCAAATACCAGATTCAGTGGAAAGTTATTGGAAATGACTATGTGGACATTGACCCCACCCAGCTACCATACAATGACCAGTGGGAGTTTCCACGAAACAACTTGCGCTTTGGTGAGCATCCTGAACCCATTTACCAAAATCTGTACTGGGTTCTGGATCTAGACCACCATAATTACATTAATCCATAATTTCTGACACACTCTGGCACTAAAATTTATGTCCTGGATGTCATGCCTTAGGTGTAAATCACTGTAGGAGCAGGATGTTATGAAGATAAATGGGGGGCTTGTCCATGTAATGAAGCCTAATAGTCCAGTGGGTATGACATCATCATTGCCACCCTCAGGCTAGTTCCCACTGATTGACAGCCACTCTGTTTTCTGTATGGACAAAGCATTAGAGGTTTAGCCATGTCTGTGGTCTTTATTTACTAACCAGTCCCACAGCTCATTGATGATGAAACCCCACTCCCTCACTGCAAACACAATATTGTTGACATATTCTGGGTGTTTTCAACAAACCTCCTTAAACAGGATCCTGCACGTCCTGGTGCCTACGTATACAGCCTGGGGGTTAAAACTGATGTTGTCCTAGGAACACTACCGCGGAGCTTGTTTGTCGGCAAAAAAAAAACAGGATGGGGATTAACGGTTTTGTTTCTGTCTTCATGTTATCAGGGAAAACTCTGGGATCTGGTGCATTTGGAAAAGTGGTGGAAGCCACTGCATATGGACTCTCCAAAGCAGATTCAGTCATGACTGTGGCTGTGAAAATGCTCAAATGTAAGTGCTGTCAACACACATGCAAATAAAATGGAACAAGCACTGTGTAGCTGTTTTGACTACGTGACAAATGTGCACAATAGCTTCATGCTGTCAAGAAATTCTAATGAAAACATAATTTGCCTGCAGATCATCGGACACAGACAGCTATTATGTGGATATTTTTATTTGGTGGTTTGCACACTGTTGCCATATTAAAAATATTCAACAGACTCCTTTTATTTCCTTTAGCCCTCAGCAACCATGTATTTTTAAGCACGCAAATACAAGATCACAATATGTAAGCACAGTTTAACCTGAGTTTAGCTTCAGTTTTCTCTTGATCCTTTAGTAAATGATTGCATTGCATATTTTTCTTTCCATAGCTAGCGCTCATGCCACAGAGAAAGAGGCACTGATGTCAGAGCTGAAGGTCCTCAGTTACTTGGGAAACCACATTAATATTGTCAACCTGCTGGGAGCCTGCACTGTTGGAGGTGAGGCAACCATTTTCTCCTGCTTCATCATTTAAGACTGGAATAAGATTACAAACTTCATAGATTCATTTTTAAGTCTGGCTGCCAGGCTTAGTTTTAAAAAAAATATTATTTTCTACTGCAGGTCCTACACTGGTGATCACAGAGTACTGCTGCTTCGGAGATCTTCTTAATTTTCTACGCAGAAAGAGAGACTCCTGCATCTGCTTTAAGCTTGAGGACGACTACTACAACCGCAACGTCATGCAGCAGAGAGTCACAGATGGGTCAGGTTCTTTTTTATCTTTGAAGAGTGGTTTATTGTACGAGGGGACGACAGTACTAGTGTTTACTATCCAGAACGTGCGTAGGAGGAAGTTATTTGGACTGCAGCATGCTTATGTGTGGCTGTATTCAGCTGAGACCAGACTGCTCCTTTCCTCTTCACAGCGACAGCTTGAACAGCTATATGACCATGAAGCCTTCTGTTGCTGGCAACCCACTGGTCAGCTCATCCACTGAGAAGAGAAATTCGCTACGCAAAGGCAAGCCAGCCAGCCATTCATCAAATTTCCCCTGTCTTTTATCACACATCAAGGTGGTTGAAACATCACATCAGAAAAATAATCTTTGTTTTGTTTGCCCTCTCAGGCGGTCCCTACGTTGAAGCAGACACGGAGAACGAGATGTTTGCCGATGATGGTCTGTCTCTGGACACCGAAGATCTCCTCAGCTTCTCCTACCAAGTTGCCAAAGGCATGGAGTTCTTAGCCTCGAAAAATGTGAGCATTTATTACAGTCCACATAGAGCAACATTGCACATGTGTTCTGACTTTGTCACTCACAGAAAAAAAATGTCACATTAACCATCTTGTGATCTGCTTCATGAAAGTCAGACAGGCACCCTTCTAGGACATGCTAGAAATGGGGGTGCTTTTTGACTGCATTTTTGTATACCTTCAACATCATCATTGCTGCCCCACGTTATGTGGGACAGCAATGATGATGAATTTTCTTTACATGGATTTTAACAGCTACCAAATTAGATTTCGGGGTAAAAAAAAAAGCTGCCTGATCATCTTACCTTTTTAACATGGAGCGTGGATCATGTTTCCACAGCTAGTAAACAGATCCAAAATGGATGTTGGAGCAAGTTGCTGAAAAATTCATTGGTTATGGAGACAAAGATCCTGAGGCCAGCGTGCTCATGTATCAGTGTCAGTGGGTGTGTGTTACAGACGGAAGCATGGAAGCTCAGGACCAAAGAGCATTTGAAAAAGTGCCTCATTCATGACTAATGTTATGTGATTAACTGTTAATCTGTGTAACATGTATCATCAGGTTGTATAGGTAATGATGCATTTGTTTTTCAGTGCATTCACAGAGATCTGGCTGCCAGAAATATCCTACTGACTGAAGGAAGAGTGGCAAAAATCTGTGATTTCGGCCTCGCCCGAGACATCACCACAGATTCTAATTATGTTGTCAAAGGCAATGTAAGTCTGCACTTGCTGTATGACACACAAGGATACACTATTAGATGGATTATACATCTTTTATTCTCCTGGTTTGGAATTGGCTAAGACTGTTAAGTAATTGATGAGTTTGTTGGCGATCATCTGCTTAGTTCATTACCATTCAGAGCTACCATACCAGCAAAGTTCTTCTTTAGAAACTGTTCTAATTCCCTAGAAAGTAAATTTTTAGCTTTAATAATATTTCAGAACACATTTTCAATAGCAAACTGTGCAGAGAGTTTCATCTGACTTTATTGGGAAACCAACTGAAGGAAGGCCTTCACTTCTCCTAAAAAATAATCAGCAGGAAAGTCTAGCCAAATCCATATAACTGAAAGTTTTTGTTCTTGCAGCTCTCAAATTGTAAAACGAGAGGTTCATTTCCTTTTCCATGTTTCCTGATATGTAAATTTAGGGCTTATCTAATGCACCTGTGTACAAGACAAACTTTTGTTTTAGAGTAGCTTGCATGCATTTCCTCGAAACTTCATGTCTGATTGTATCTGTCTTTGGAAAACTGCTAGTGTATGTAATTTACATTTTACAAAAGAATCTCTTAGTGTTAAAGTTAGCATATATAAATGTTTTTCCTGTTGCAACACTGGCCTCAGTTGCAACAGCTGTTAGATTGCTGCAAATACAGTACTTTATTTTAAAAAAAAACTTTTACACTTACAGTTGCTTAGTATTTTAGTAGTATTTCTGACTGAGACTGACCTCTAACCCAGAAGGATTTGTCCATGCTTGACAGCTGATAAACTCACTGTAAATTGCTCAATTTGTGAGGTACAGTATGAGCCTCACAAATCTATGCTTAGCCCTGGGTGTTTTTAGGGACCCTAGGCAAATGCTTTGTGCATACTTCGTCTAGGCTGTTCATTTATCAGTCTTCAGTTGCACATTTTTTGATCCGAACTACAATAAATTAAAAAAAAACAAAAAAACAATCCCAGGAGCAGGTTTCACATTGTAATTTATTGTATTCATTTTTTTTCAGGCTCGTCTACCAGTGAAATGGATGTCTCCAGAAAGTATCTTTGAGTGTGTGTATACATTCGAGAGTGACGTGTGGTCATATGGCATCTTGCTTTGGGAAATCTTCTCATTGGGTATGTCTCTCCATCCACTTTATGTGTGTTTGTCTGGCTGTCTGTGTGTTTTCATAAGTGTATAATGTAACCGAATATCTCTGCTGAACATAGGAAACAGTCCTTATCCTGGTATGCCAGTGGATGCCAAGTTCTACAAACTAATAAAACAGGGATACAGAATGGATGCCCCAGAGTTTGCGCCTAATGAAATGTGAGTTTTTCTTGAACTGAAATATGGATCATCAAAAGGAGTGATGGTTTGGTTGGATAGATGGAGGTGGTGTAAAGAGTATAATGAAGAGGATATGAATAGCAGCTTTCTTTCTTCCTGTTGCACTTGGCTTTTCACGAGAATAATTAAAAACGAGCATGTGTTAAAACTCTCAGATGGAAGTGAGAACAGAAAAAATACGCACAAAAGAAACAGGATGTAATAACTGTAGACAAATAAAACTGTATGTTTGATTGCTGCTGTGCAGGTATCAGATTATGAGGTGTTGCTGGGATGCTGACCGCTTCAACAGACCCCCCTTCAGGAAGGTCGTGGAAAGGATTGAACAGCAGCTGTCAGATGCCACCAAGCATGTAGGTTTCTACACTTCAGTGTTGTTTTCTTTCATCATGCAAGGCAACATTCCTAGGAAATGTCCCATGAATACCTCACGGGCCATTTTTGATGGTCTGTCAGTGTTTAAGTTTGCCATGGATCAGCATTTGTTCCAGTGGGTAGAGTTTAATTAAACTGATCTGGTGACAGATTTGTGACAGCCTTAATTACAAATTGTGATGACTCCCACTCATGGGCACCTGATTTTGTAGGGAGCAATATAGCCTCTGGATGCAAGTCAAGAAATAGAGACCAGCAATAGCATAGATTACTTAAACTGAGGATTATATGAAAACCCAGAGTGCCTAAAGAACAGGAAATTATTGTTAGGCAAGCAGAGCAATGACAATACATCATTAGGATGTTTCATATTTGGAATCATATTAAGGATAGTAAAAGCAGTGAATCTTAACTTATTAGCTAATTTCTGTCAGGACCACATTAGCCAAAACAAGGTTGGTATTACATGTGCATTAATTTATATTTAGAAGTGTAGCTCATTTCTGGTTGCACCATGTATACATGGAAAGCCTTAGATCTAAGGGAGAGCAGCAGCAAGAGCCCATCAAAACAGAGTAGGCATCAATGACAATAAACATGAGATTGATCAAATTAGCAATAGCAAGAATATTTGAAAAAGACAAGATAGGTTGGAGATGTGTTGCAAAGTGGCTTGCAGAGGCACTACATGCTGGCTGAAGCAGCTTAAACAGCCCATCACATATGAGGAAGCTCTGTAATTTCATTACAATGCTGATGATGTTTGTTTTGGCTCTGGATAAAACCTCTTTGGTTTTGGTCTGAAATGATAAATGACAAAACAACTTAATTACAAGGTTAAACAAATTGTGCAGATGAGATAACCACTGACATTTCAGTGACATGTCTGAAGATGAAAACAACAGAATTGACCCTCACTGATTTTGCTCCACCTCACTCTTTCTCCTTATCTTTAGATTTATCTGAACTTCAGCTCCATCCTCCCTATTATGCCTCGAGCGAGGGAGGAGCCGAGTTCTCAGAGCTCACCGTTTCACTCAGCCGGCAGTAACAGCACTCCAACCCAGCCCTTACTGGTCCAACACGAGGTCTTCCTAGAGGGAACAGCCCTCTCAGCCCAGTGGGTGTGAGGCCCCACCTGACCTGTCTGGCTGCCTCATAAAGTGCCTGTAATGATCCGCCACAGACCACCCCAACCACTTCACCTGGTCCCCAACCTGGTACCAGCACCATTTCTTGTCACGTGTTGCACACAGAAGGCTTTCATCTTTGCCGCTGTTGTTGCCAACTACAGGGAGGACACTTGGACTAATGTTCCCCTGCTCACAGAGAAGAGCTGTTATCACACCAGGGAGAGTTGAGGGACATCAACTGTTACTCTAAAACTGTCATTATGTAACACATTATTACACTGTAATCTGTCTTGTTTTGTTTTTTCCAGTGATTTTATTCCTACACATTTCATAAAGGTTGTTTTTCCATTTTGTTTATTTGTTTTTTTGCTTGTCTTTGTTTTTTTTTCTCTATCTTTTTCTCCCTTTCTCCCTTTTCCATATATATATATATATATACAGCAAGGAAGAGAGAGAGAGAGAGTCTGTGTATTGGAGTTTTATTTCTTTTTTGTTATGTGTTTTGTGATTCTTTGTTGTTTTCTCTGTCAAATTTATGTAGCATTTTATTGTGGTTGGCTGTTGCAGTTATTGGAGGAAAAAAGCACTCAAGGCACTTGAACTTCACGTCATTCCACATACTAATTAATGCCGCTTTTAATCTTTTTGTTATTCTGTTATCATCAGTATTATGCCCATCTGTTCAGATCTATTTTACATGAAGGAGATACTTTTCAGGGGCCAATTGAAATTGAGATATTAAGATACTGGAATATAAGCTATTAGACGGCATGGTCTGCCATGCTTAGAGTTCCGTAAGTGCTTCAAGTTGATTAGGAGATACATATTTGCTCTTCTGTATGTTGGAGGTCATTCCTAGAGAGTAAATACCTGTCTTTGCTGGACCTTATTGACACATTACCATAAATCAGCACTTATTCTTTACACACAGTTGTCTTCAGAGATATGGTACTCTAGCTTTTTGTTCATGCAGTTTTTCACTGTTTAAAGTGTATATAGATGTAGGTAATAATGCTTTACGATGAGACGTGAGATAAGTCTTTACAAAGAAGATGATCTCTGAAGCCTGAAAGTCTTCATCTTAGTTTTGTTACATAAGCTGGTCATTTTTGACTGCTTCATTGCTGGAATTCTCCTGTAAAAGTGTAAATAACTGTTAGGGTCGATATAGTTCCTCTCCTGCCACATCCAGTGTATGATATTTGTTTACAAGCATGAAACAGGTACTGCCATTTCTGCGCTATGCTTTCTCTGCACTTCACCTTCTACCCCTTTATGCTAGACTAGGAAACAGAAAGGCAGTTGTTTCTACCCCGTGCTAGCACCGTAGTTCTGTATTACAGTGCAGTGGTTAAAGTCATGTGAAATGCCATTAAGTGGACTGCAGTATTCCCTGAGGTGACAAGCAAGAGGAAAACACAGGGTCTTCAAGGCTCTAAGTTCAGATATTGACACTGGGTACAGAACTCAGTGTGTCAGTCATCTCATTGTTCTCTGGCCAGTAGCTGGTTTCCCAGCAGTCCCTCTCTTCTTTGTATCCAGCTGTTTCCTCCATCAGAATCGGGACTTTCAGCACCTCTCAGCCAGTAGTCTGTATCAGTCCAGACCTTTATGAAACCCCCTCTTCCTTGTGGTGGATGTTGTTATGAGGAGCACCCAGAAAGTGTCCTGTTTGTGTGTGTGTGTGTGTGTGTGTGTGTGTGTGTGTGTGTGTGTGTGTGTGTGTGTGCCTGTGTCTGTGTCTGTATGTCAAGAGGTGCCACTACTAAGAGTCATCGGGTTATTAAGGCTTCATAAACCCCACAGTCTTACTGCTCTGTCTTTTTGTAAATATGAATGTGCATATATTTTAAAGTAAAGTTGATGCTTTTGAAGATGTTTATCTTGATGAGAATATGGTACAGAATTTTATTATGGTGTATTCTGTGTGCGCACAGACCTCCTACTGTAGATTCAGCATGAGGAACTGCTTGTAGCTTTGTCATCATTGCAACTTTTCACTCTGGCTAATTTTGGCTAATTCATCATCACAGTCAGTTTTGCCAGTTCACTTGGTAACTGCCAAAAGCTGAACTGCTCCTTATGGTCATATGTGATCATCAGAAAATCAGTACCAGTATATTTGATAATAAATTCTACAACCAGGATGGAGATGTCTCAGAGTAATACAGATTATTTGTAATTGCATTGCCCCCTCCTCTCATTTAAGAGCTTTTATTGCATTTTGCTGCATATTTACTAAAAGCTTTATTAGAGTTATTGTGTAAATTTGATGTGTTGCTATTACTGTCTGTGTAAATAAAATTTGTGTATATTGAATTCCCAATTAAACTTTTTGGTCCTTTTTTTTTTTTACATCTTTGCTCCCACAACTCAACATCCCGTATAATTTAGGCTATTTTGACTCTCAAATCCTGTATGGAAATCTGTGTGTTAATTCATTACATATTTCTTGGCTGGAAAACATGCGTCATTTCTCTGCCACCTGGGTGGGGACGAATCCTCACTGCAAGTTGTCGCCTCTGGCTGCTGTCAGAAGTGATTTAAATAAGCTCTACTTTACTGTAAAATTGAGGTTAACTGGGTCTCAGTTTTGCCAAATACAGTTACGGAGGTTACGATATCTGATATTTTTGCCATTCTTCCTGCCGTATTTTAAATCTTTTGGCTTGAGCCCAGAAAAGGACATCTGGTCATGAGGGGAAAGCCACGAGGAGGACAGCAGCACTTGAAGCAGCCCCTCAGACAGACCCGGTGCAGAAAGATGCGGGGGCAGAGTCCATTGTTTCAGGATCTAGCTGATAAGAGACTGGCAGGAAATCCCACCATTGAAGCAAAGAAGTTTGTTAGTCAGACTTTAGGAAGTTTTAGAGAAAAAAGGAAATAAAGGCTAAATGAATCTTAGAAGAATCACAGTAATTAGGCCACTGGTAAAAATGAAAATCTCCAGCACATTTCCGGCAGCATAAAACAAGACTTGTTAAATTAATACAAATAAGTATTACCTAAGTGTGTTTATCTTAACCTCAGGATTGCATTTTAATGCACACAACCGTCACAGAATCAGCTGGTTTTCTATTTACAAAAGGTTGCAAACTTATGGAAATTTATAAATCTTTAAAAAAAAAACACAACATTAATGCTTAGGCTCATAGATTTCCTCAAGGGTCAAGAGGTGTAAACTCCTTTGAAAACTGTCATAACTGTGATGGTCAAAATTTTATTAGACTATCATTAACAATGACATTTGCACTGCCGTTTTTTTTTTCTAAAAAGAAAAAACTAAAACTAAATCAAATAAAGCCATCATTCACATTTTAATAATTCTCTTTTTTGCTCAGACGAGTATACAAATGATATGTTTGCTCATAAAATATAAAAGAAATACATCAACGCATGTTCATGTAACCCATGTGTTTTGTGCAAAAAGTTCCCTGTTAATATTTTGTGTCTGCAGTTGCTCAACGCATTGCGGTTTCTTGCTGTGGCTGTAAATTTGATAAGCATGTCACTTTCCTTCATACACTGTTTGTGGTAAATCTGGCAGTTTAATAAGAAAACCTCCCGTGTGTTTTTAAGCTTATGGTAAGAAGGAAACATAAAGACTATAGTGGAGTGTGGCCAGTACAAAGACCCAATGCTGTTTCTCAGGAGTATAAACAAGGATAACAGTCTTTTTCTTTTTTCTTTTTAGATTTCCAGAAAGTAAATTATTGTTGCAATACCCAGTAACAAAATTGTTTCCAGTATCTGTGAACTTGCCTAATCGCCATCATATTTCCAGAAAGAAACATTCAGTAATATCCCTCCAGGGCCCCGACTAAATGACCTCCTTGACCACAGGGTCTTTACTCAGCATCATGTGATGCTTTATGCCTTACCATGTGATGTGCTTTCTTTTCTCCAGTGAGCTACTATGTAACAGAGATAACATCAAGTCTTCACTTAGAAAAAAAGGGTTGCCTTGATGTATACCAAAACACATTCCCATACCCACAAGACTCCCATGACTTGAGTGAGGAGCTACGTACTTCACAAGAGTCCTTCAATAATGTCATATAAGGCCATTTGTTTGAAGATACTTCTCAAAATAAACTGCACAAATTAAACAACATTATAAGCCTCTAAATTGTTGTGATTGCTCATATTTTGCAGTTAACGGATGTGTTGGGTTGAAAATGGAAAGGGGTGCAGCATATGGGTAATTTTTCGGGTCACTGCCACTTCCTATACTTGCTCAAGCTGCTCAGGAAACATGCACCTCTCTGTGCACCCTGTCAGGGCTGAGGAGGGGGTGCTGCTGTGGCCTGCCTGCCAGAAGCTCTGAGATACACAGACCGCAGAGGGAGTGGGCAGAGCTGGTTGGGTGAGGAGGACTGTGTGTATGTATGCATGTGTGTGTGTGTGTGTGTGTGTGTGTGTCTGTGGGTATGGGTAAATTTTTATCTAAGGTACACTGCACTTCCTCATGTGTTAGGAGTGAACCTTCTGTTCCTATAACTGTGTATCAGGTCATTAACAGGCAACTCCCAGGCAGAAGGGCTCAGGGCCCCAGCAGATGGCTTCCATTACTCTGTTGTAAATATAAAAACAGTGAGCAAATTTCAAGGACACCTTTGTTTAAGTATTTTATAGCGTTTTTCTCATAAGCAATAGTAACTGAACGAAGTACATAACCATAT
>JAMQGT020006976.1:0-26332 GCA_024447675.2 Pterophyllum scalare
CATCAAACGTCCCACGGGCAGGACATGGCCAATTAATAGGTTAATAAATTTGCAAAAATTTCTATACTTCATTTTTTTATTCTGTCAAGATGGTGTGCTGAGTGTACATTAATGAGAAATAAAATGAACATTTTTGATTTTAGCAAATGGCTGCACTGAAACAAAGAGTAAAAAATTTAAAGAGTTCTGAATATTTTCCGTACCCACTGTACAAGAGATCACTCTTAGTAGCAGTAATTAAAAAGTATCAATCTCCCTGTTTTAGTTCAGGTTGTTTTCACACCTGTGGTCAGGTGCAAACCAAAACAACAGCACAAAGACCCTTTAGAGGAGGTAGTCATGGTCCAGTTCTAAATGAACTCCAGAGCAATTTGTTTATGTGAGAATGTGATTTGACCTTCGTCAACTTTATAAAAATGCTAATATGTCAAAGTTGTGTGTGTTTTTTTTTTAGTTCTCTCCAAAATATCTGTTGTTCAGGGTTTGATACAGCTAATCATTCCTTATATTATTCATTAGGACTGGCACAAAACTAGAAGTTGAAAGTTCAAGAGATTATATGATAAGCTGCATGGCTAAACTGTATTGATATATTTTAGTCTATATTTAATGATATGATGCATTTTTTTTTAAATAGCATGAGTCCCAGATCTGCGACATAACATTTTGAGTAATGTTGTTACATTACCCAACCCCCAACTGATCACGGCAGATGACTGCCCCTCCTTGGGCCGGGTTCTGCCAGAGGTTTCTTCCTGTTAAAAGGGAGTTTTTCTTTCCCATTGTCACCAAGTGCTTGCTCATATGGGGTCGTTTTGACTGCTGGGTTGTCTTTATAATTATTGTAGGGTTTTTACCTTACAATATAATGCACCTTGAGGCGACTGTTTGTTGTGATTTGGCGCTATACAAATAAAATTGAATTAAATTGAGAAATTCAAAACAACAGTGAAACACCATTTAATTTTGAGAACATAGTGAGTGAGCTGCTTGTTAGTAAAGCTGACTAAATTAAAAATTTTAAACTTCTACATTAACATGTAAAACACAGATTTCATTATCCATCTGTTCATTTTTCAACTTTTAACTCTTTGAATTTAGTAATGATGCAGATAGATAAATACTTACTGTCACGTTGGAGGTGCTGCGGACTCAAAAGCAGAGGCAGAGGTATCGGTTTTAGTGCACAGTTTTATTTACAGTGATGAGAGGTAGGCGGACTTGGGAATGGGGGGAAAAGGACTCCGGTGATGGAAGGTGACGAGGGCTCCAGGGGAGATGCGGTGAGCAGGCCTTGAGGTGGGCTTTGGGGGGAAGACTGGGCTGCGGTCTCCGGGAAGACTTCCACTCGAACGGGGAGGAATCTGTACACAAGGCAAACACAGGTAAGTCACGACGAACGAAAAAATAGGAGAGACTCACGGGATGAGGGCCGAAACTAACTGGTTCTCAGTCAACGATCCAGCGACGGGTGGAAGCCTGCTGCCCGCTTAAGTAGAGCCGGACAACAAGATGATCAGACACAGGTGAGAGCAGCTGATCGAGGGGGGAGGAGACACCAGCCAAAACCGCGCCCACCAACACACAGCCACACACAAGGGGGAGGAACAGAGGTAGGAAAAAAAAGACATCAGTGCCAGGGACCAAGACACTTACCTGTAGCATGCTTGTAAATTATTAAAGGTCTGATAAAAACTCCACTAGGTTAATAAGAACCCATTGATTGAGCACAACCCACACAGTATTATCACTCGTTCCCAGCACCCCTAAGGGGGCAAATTTTGCTGAATGTTAGAGTGAGCTGTCATGCTGCTAATGTTAAGCTACTTACACATTTCAAATAATAAACCGTGTTTTACCCTCTGTGAATGATCCCACGCTTTGGATTTTCTCTTTGAGACATGTAAATGCAATCTAATAACCGCAGGGACCCGTCGGATAAATTCAGATAAAATGTGGTCTAAATGACAACAGTTTGTTTGATGATTGGGGACTGCACAATTATGAATTTTCATTTTCTATCAGCTGTCCTACATTAGATTTTCCTGATTATTTAATATCTTAATATTAGTTCTTTTAGCGAGCTACGCTACTCACTGCAGCAAGGCCAGTCAAAATATCTAACTTCATTTGACTTTATAAAACTTGGATGAGTGGGAAACAGAAAACACGGAGCGGTAACCGAATGCTTTTTATACGCAGCCTGCTGAGCCTGTGCCTGAATACGTTTTTTTCCATATGTTTGTTAAAGTGTCCATTCTTGACTTTACTTCTACACAATCCCCTCAGTGCATTCATTCAGTTAATTCAGTCTTTTATCTTCACACAAGAACAACAGAATAAGACATCTCAAGGCCTAAATTTGAGCTGATCATGTGTGCATGTCTTATATATTAATTTCAGTCTTCAGTCCTGTAATTTACTTTATCTTTTCAATCCTTGCCATTATCCTTTCGCAATTGGAAAGGATGCTCTGTTCACCCTTGGCCTTAGTGTGTGTCTGCTTGTGCTTTTGGCTGTAAGTGTATCTCTGTGAGCACGTGTGTGTCTTTGTCTCCTCCAGCAAAGAGCGGGGTGCGTACATTAATGACTGTTTTATGTTTCTTGCTATCTGAGTCTCTTTTATTCATGTTGGCCATGATGGCCTAATATCTGCCTGTCAAACAACTTCTATTCACTCCTCTAACAGACTGGAGACTGATACTTAAGACACACAAAAAACACACACCTACGTATGGAGCGCTCATACCCTCCTCAGCAGATTAGTGGGTGGTGAAGGAGCCACACTGGGCATTATGTACTGTTCTTGCTCCAATCAATTACTATTCATTTATTCCAAAGGAGTGACCGTGCCTTGATCTGAAGAGGTATTATAACTGTGTGTGTGCCTTGCAGTTTATTCAAATCTTTTTAACAAAACTTTGTCTCTGTTTTATTCTCCTCCCACCTCTGTCACCTTCTGGCTGTATGTTCACTTATTTTTCTTGCATGTTCCAGTTTTCCCTCCCCTCCTCCCATCCCTCTCTTTTGTTAGCATCTTCTAGTTTTTCTCTTGCACTTTGATTACTTCCCCTCCTAATTCTTACTGCTCATCATGTTGTCCTTCTTCTGTTCCTTTTCACATCTTTCCAATCAACCCTGTCTCATCAGTTGGTCTCGCCTAGCTTGTTTCCTTTACTGATAATTCATGCCCTTCTTTTTCATGTTTATTTTACAGTGCCGAGCCATAGCTCCCGGTCCAGCTCATTTTAATTTTATCAATTTCCTACTGGTAATCAGAAGAAAGTTGGGTTAAAGGGCGGGTGGGCCTTAAGAACGGAGGAACAAAAAAGTCTGCTGTTGATCTGAGCAGCTGCACAAAGGCCCACTATGAGATGATTAAGGATTGTTCAAACTGGGACTCATGCAAAGCTACTCAAGGGATGCACCCTTACTGATGACTTTGAAAAGAACCCATTTTTGATTGTATCTTTAGGCACTTTGTTTCCAGCAGCCTGCCACAAAACACATAATTTGTTCCCATTTCTTTAGCTGAATCTATGAAAAAGGCTGAAGATAACACAGTTTGACAGACATGAAATACTATTTTTGTAACAAAAAGGCAAATAACTATTAGCCAAAAACTTCATATATCTCAGCATGGTGTGCAGTGTGTCTTTGAAAATTTTGAGGAAACTGGACGAGTGGAGGAAAAAAGAAGGAATAAGGACAAAGGAACCTGACCTGACCTGAGAGATGCATCTGGACCTTCAGCTGATCCATCTACTGTTCACTGAAGCCTCATCAGAAATAATCTCAGTGGAAGGGCAGCTTCCTCATTCTTAAGGAAGGGAAACAGGGAGAAAAGGCTGAGTTATGCCAAATTAAAGATGAGCAGGACTGAAAATAAGTGGGAACAGGTCTGATAGAGTGATCAATTCAAATTTGACATTTTTCAAATAATCATCAATATGTACAGAGGAGGTCAGAAGAGAGATACAACGATGAGTGTCTGCAGCCATCTGTAAAACACAGTGGAGGCTCTGTCGTGGTTCAGTGGTGTTGGAGATCTCATCAAAATTGATGGAATTATGAACACAGAAATGCATCATCAGCTTTTGATCCACCATGCAATACCATCTGGAAAGCATCTTGCTGGCAGTGGCTTCATTTTTTAGCATGACAGTGATCCCAAACACACTGAAGAGACTTATCTGGTTTCATTCAACTTTGTAATTATGCATTCATTTATTGTTTTGGGTTTTTTTTTTAGCTGCCTAATAGCCAGAGAATTTTTCTTGTGGCCCTCTGGAAAAAAAAAGAAAAGTATGACTTGATTTAAAAATCTGAGACTTCCATCCTCCAAACTCCCACTGCTGTGTCTTTCCACTCCATTGTGTTCATGTAAAGTATGCAGTAAACCCTTGTAGTCCTAATAACATCCAATTTGAAGCCCTTCACATCCATTACCAACAATACTATTATCCCCCCTCCTCTCTCTCTCTCTCTCTCTCTCTCTCTCTCACACACACACAGTGTTAGCCTTGGGGAGAGAACAATATGTAGTGGTGACACTGTTCTAAATGGACTGCTTCATGGTGTGTCTTTGTATTGGGTGTCTATGTGAGGGGGGCTTGCTCATTTGGCTCATTTTTGAAGAGATGAGTAAGTTCGGAATAAAAATGAACGGCACATTAAACTGCTAAGTCTGCTCCTGCTGCTCAGTCAAAGAGTTACTATGCAAATCAATTTTCTGCTTATTCACGAGATTTTTGCCACTCAGTCCCCAAGCATGTGCACACCTCCCCTTTCTAATTGTACCAAACCACTGACTTTGGCAAACTAGGCTCCTTTCACGTCTCTCCAAATGATTTTTGCTTTGTTGAGCTACATTTCCTCACTTGTGGTTGACTCTTTTCTTTTTTCTCATATTGACAGATAACGCTATTAAAATCATCTCTAAGCCAAATGTGGGCTTTTTGTGCCAAATCTAGGAGCCAAGTGTCCAATTATTTTTGAACCCTTTCAATCTGGGCACTGAGTGTTAAAAAAGACATGTGTCACACACAGTCCTCATATAAAATAAGTCAAATCAGAGAAGAGCCAACTCGATAGACAATATAAGATCTCTGTAGCCACCATGATGTGACAAGGTGGTTTGTGGACTAGACCCCACAGTCTGGCATTTTGACTGTAACCGTCTTGCTCTGTGCTACAAATCAACCTTAAAATAACCCAGAATATTATTTCTTTATCTGACTTCACTCATCCTATCTAGATAGCAGTGGTGTTGGCAGCATATGATCAATCAGAACCGCTATCTCAGAAAACAAAAATACAACTGAAGCAGACAAATCAGAGGTGTGATTGTTTGTGGCATAAGTAAAATATTAGAAGCGTTTTGGTCAGTAAGAGTTAAAAACACATCTACAAAGCTGTGAAAGAGTATTTTACCCCTTCCTGATTTCTTAGGTTTTTTTTTGTATATTTGTCACACTTAAATATTTCAGATCATCAAACACATGTTAATATTAGACAAAGATAACCCAAGTAGATAAAAAATGCCGTTTTTGAATGATGATTTCATTTAATAAAGGAAAAATGCTATTCAAACCCACCTGGCCCTGTATGAAAAAGTAGTTGCCCCCTCTTGTTAAATCATGACTTAACTCTGATTAACCACAGTTTTTGGAAAGCTGAGTTCAATTTCACAAGCCACACCCAGGCCTGATTACTGCCAGACCTGCTGAATCAAGAAATCACTTAAACAGAACCTGTCTGACAAAGTGAAGCAGGCTAAAAAAAATCTCAAAAAGCAACACATCATACCACAATCTTAGGAACAGATGCAAAACCAATTTACTGACATCCATCAGTCTGGAAAGGGTTACAAAGCCACTAATCCAGGAGTTCACAAAAGAACCCAGCGGAACATCTAAAGAACTGCAGGCCTCACTTGCCTTAAGGTCAGAGTTCATGATTCAACAATAAGAAAGAGGCTGGACAAAAATGGCATCCATGGAAGAGTTCAAGAAGAAAACCACTGCTGACCAGAAAGAACACAAAGGCTCGTCTCACATTTGCCTAAAAACATCCTGATGACCCCCAAGACTTTTGGGAAAATATTCTGTGGATTGATGAGAGAAAAGCTGAACTTTTTGGAAGGTTTGAGTCCCGTTACATCTGCATAAACGAACACAGCATTTCATAAAAAGAACATCATACCATCAGTCAAACGTGGTGGTAGTGTGATGGTCTAGGGCTGCTTTGCTGCTTCAGGAGAACTTGCTGTAATTGATGGAACCATGAATTCTGCTCTCAGCCAGAAAATTCTAAAGGAGAATGTCCGACCATTAGTTTGTGCCCTGAAGCCCAAGAGCACTTGGGTTATGCAGCAGGACAATAATCTGAAACACACAAGCATGCCCACCTCCGAAAGGCTTGCTGATGAATGGTTGAAAAAACAAAAACAAAATGAAGTTTTTGGAATGACCTATTCAAAATTGAAACTTAAATCTGATTGAGATGTTTTGGCATGACCTTAAGCAGGCTGCTCATGCTTGACATCTCTCCAATGTGGCTGAATTACAGTTTTGCAAAGAAGAGTGGGCCAAAATCCCTCCACAGCAATGTGCCAGTTATAAGGCAGGAAGGAAAGCTGGCAAAAGTGCCAGCTGTGTAAGTTAAGAGTTAACAGTATTATAGAGATCAAGACTTGGAAGAATTTGCATATTTCATGAAATCACTAATTAGAAAATGCAATTAATCACTAAGGCAGTTTAGCTTTATTCTTTCAGCTGCAACCTGGCACATATCATCCTTTTAAGTCCATCCTTTTCATATGTAAATCATACATTTGTGGTCTATATAAAATAGAACTGCAATGCTTTGGTCTGAATTCCTCGTTATTGTAGCTCCATAGACCCCTCTTTTACCCCTCTTTTGACGTGTGTCTTAGAGCAACTCGTTTTGGTGCGGTCTCTTTAAATGTGAATGAAACATTTCACGCCCCGCCCCCCTCCAAGTCACAGAGCGTTCCACTCCACCCCGTTCGGCCATTTTTATAGTTTGATAGCAGCGATATGATTATCTACCCACAGAGAAACAAGTATTTCGAAGAGGCTCTGATGCCAGGGGGCGATGTATGGAATCGTGTGGGTTAATGCACCCAACAGCCGAGCATTTTGACTTGTCTACTTGCAACTTCGGCATAATAAAACTTGGACTACAAAATCACTGCGAGAAAAAAATGACGGATTCACAAAATCGGTAAGCCGGAAGTCCATGACCCTTGTTTATCAGTTCCACAGCAAATACTGTGACGTAAGAGGAAAGAAAACATAACAGGGAATAGAGAAAACTGAACAAACTGAAAATTATGACCCAAAAAGAATATAAAGATATCTATGCAGCACCGGGACAGAATGCATTTAAATTTCCTGCACTCCTACACACTCAAAGTACACAACAAAATTTATTTAAGGGTGAAAAAAGTGGAATTTGCACGATATGTCTCCTTTAATGGTCTGAGAGCATGTAAAGGAGAAATATAAAAACAGAGTTCAAATGAAGGCTTTGTGCACGTGCAAATTGGACATAAGGTCTACAAAGAGATGCCTTGTTTTAGGATCATATAGAACAGCACAGAAGATTTTTCAAAATTGCTTAGAGTTGCTTCTAAAAATCAATATTTCTTACTGATGCTCATGAGATAAAGACAAAGACTTCAGATGCCATTAAAATAACTTTGGACTCTCTTGCTAACCCAGCACTGAGGTCTGACGGATCTTGCAGGATTGATGATGCTAACTTTTGGAGAACAGCTTGGTCACTAGGCAATGATTTCATGCCCTTATCTCAAACATGTTCAAACACCGTGTTTGAGTTATCATGGGATTTAGCACAGTTAAGAATATATCTCTTTCATAACACAGACAACCCAGGGTTAAAGAAAAAGTTAGCTCAATAAGCCCAAATTCTGCATTGTGATACAGGCCAACTGATGAGAAGGTAGTGCTGAGGAGCTCTCAGCTAATGGTAATGCAGACTTTAATCAGGCATAGAATGAAATGACCTGTTACTTTTTAAGCCTAATAAAGTTTAGAAATACTTACACTTGGTAGTTTCTTAATGGCAGAAAAGGCCTGAAACAATGCTGATAGAATTAGAAACATTTCTGAATAAAATAAAATGTGAAAAAAATTGTGTAAATACTGTGATTAAAATTATATTTTTGATACTGCAAATTTATAACTTTTAAGTATGGTGTTGTAACACTGAAATGAAAGCTTAACTCCTAAAGTAGGTGCATTACTTTGAATGGTGAGACACTTTTTATTAAGCAAAGTCCTAATTAAGAAGGTAGCACAGGAAGACAAAAGGCTAATTACCACAAATGAACAGAACAGAGACACCACCCCTGCCATGCCCATTCCTGCCCTTTTAAAAATGCTTTTACATATTACATGAGGAGGGTAAAACTGATACCTCAAATGGGTGCATTAGTAGAATAATTTAATTAATTGCATTATGAAGCCATTCAGTTTTTGGGAGTGGATGCTTCTGAGTGGTGCTCTGATGAAGAAATATTTGTATGTGTGAAAGAGATCAGCAGGACCATCATTGTTTGAACTACACTCTAGATTTTACCCTCATGCATTCAGCTGTACAACTTAATTGATTCATTCATGCATTGCAAAGAATTTTGTGATATTGAATATATCTAATTGCATTCTTGAATGTGCCACATAAAGCAATTGCAGTGAGCTAAATGGACTGGAAATACACATCAAATGACTTCCAACAAACACTTAAATACGCCAACCAAGGGAGTTTTTTTTTTTTAAATCACCCATATCTCATCTACACTTACAGCCACGCTATTGCTCCATGAATTGCAGTGGCACTTCGGTCCAAACTGACTGTTTATTGCAGCAAGCAGGTTGTTATTTTTGGTATTCAGTAACATATTTCAACTGCAGGAAATTAAAATTCTGATAATTTGGTTACCAGTTTACATGCCCCCTTGAAAGAACTTTTTTCCCCAGTAAAATGCCTCAAAGGCTAATGGATGGATGACTATTATATTTTGTTCACATAATTTTAATCTTATCAGTCTCATGCATGTCACCCTCCTGCTTTTTCCTGAATATTGCTGTCATGTTTGAGGCGAGTTTGATGAAGGAAGAAACAGTAAAAATGGGATAGTCACACAGAAAGCACACAAAAAACATGTTATCCCCATCCACCCACCCATCCATCCATCTATCCATCCATCCATCCATTTTCTTCTGCTTATCCGGGGTCGTGGGGGTAGCACCCTAAGCAGAGAAGCCCAGGCCTCCCTCACCTCAGCTACCTCCTCCAGCTCATCCAGGGGAGCCCAAGGCATTCCCAAGCCATCCAAGAGATATAATCTCTCCAGCTTGTCCTGGGTCTGCCCCGGGGCCTCGTCCCAGTAGAACATGCCCGGAACATCTCATCCAAGAGGCACCCAGGAGACATCCTAGTCAGATGCCTGAACCACCTTAACTGGCTCCTTTTGAAACCCCAACGACCGACCAGGTCAGGGATACTCATCCGTGAATCGCAACATTATTGTGGTGGATGGGTTTGTGTGTCCCAGTAATCTCAGGAGTTATGTTGTCTGGGGGCTTTGCCCCTGTTAGGGCCTCCCATGGCAAATTGGTCCTGGGTGAAGAACTAGACAAAGAGCAATTCCAACAACCCCGATGGAAAATACATCAAGGGAACTGTTTACTCTGCCCGGGATAGGGTTACCGGGGCCCCACTTTGGAGCCAGATCTGGGGAGGGAGCATGAGGGAGAGCGTAGTCCGAAGATGCGTCATGAGCACGCCCATCATCAGGAGCTATTGTTGGGGTCGAGTGCAATATTATTCGGCAACACATGGCATTTGGTTGCTTAGCAACAGGTGAAAGTTGTAGGAGTGATGGGGCGAAAGAGAGACGGTGAAGATTTGTGCTTGGAGTTAGTGTGTTTAGTGTATTATATCATCATAGACAAGGCAGATGCTAGCTATTCCTCAGATGCTAGTAATTCACACCTGTAAGTGTCACACCTGTGGTGTGCCCCTCTGTTTTGTGGTGGACAGCAAGTGTTTTCTGTAGTGGTACAAACTGTGTGGCATATTATTGTGACACCTGATTGTTCTGTAGATATTTGTACAAAAAATGCCTGACCACTGTTTGCATTTTAATGTAAATATCTGTATATAACTTTGTTGTTTTCTAAATGTGTAGATAAAGTTTTGAAATTTACAACTTATATTTGTATTTTAACTGTGGGTTAAACATGTTTTCAGTTTTCAAACTAAAAAATTAACTTTTTTTCTACTTGGATTTTTTTTGGGGGGGGGTTGTGTGACTTTAGGGCCATGTGTGCTAAGTACAGTAATGTAAAATGAAAAAATAACTGTACAGTCACACATGTGCGGTTGTGGTGAAAAAAAAAAAGATACCAAACAAGGCAAGGTAAACAGTTTTAAGGTGAAACATAAAGGTAAAATCAAAAGTAGTCAAAAATGGCCAATTGTACCCCAGACCCCAGAGGGTTAACCTTATTAAAATGAAAGAAAAGTGACAAATGTCCAAAAGATGAGTTTCAAACTTGTCAGTTAACAATGAAACTCTTGCTAACCTCCAGGCACCAAATGTGGATTTTTGGTTAAATTTTAAACCTGTAAACACACTGGTGATTTTTACTTCTACCCTGCAAGGGAAAACAACTACTGAATGTGGAGGTACAGTAACAACTAGAGCAACTAGAGCCTGATATAGGATTTTTAACACTGATACCAATACAGACTATTAGCAACTTAAAAATCCAATATTCCAGTATATCAGAAGATGTATATATTTTTTTGGATTCCTGGAACATAAAGAGGTTTCCCTAACATTTGTTTTGTGTCGTCATTTATGAGTCCACACAAAGATAATATGACAATGCAGTTTAAAAATAATTCTTTGCTTATACCCTGCCCTCCTCGGATCAGGTGGTTGTTGTTTGTGGTGTTCCAAACACATGTTGCCAACAGGAAACTCATAACATGGTTGAAAAGAGTTTCTCCCAGCTCTTCTTCCCTTTTTTATATTCACATTTATCAGCTTTAAATGCATATACTGACTGGCAGACAGCTAATATTGGCCTGTTGATAAATCATTCAGGCTTTAATAACAACCTCCTAGTAGCTGGAGCCACTTAATCATAGTATGTACGGTATAGATAATAACTAATAATAACTTGCAGCAAGCTGAAAGCATTCCAAAATTGGTGTTTGCCAATTGCCTGCCGTTTGGAGAACTGCAACCGTTGCCTGAAACCCTATCCCTTTTCCTGAGTCAGGCCATCCTGCCACCTGCCTGCCCTCCCCGGAAAACCAATTTTGGAGAATCACAGGACCATCCTCCCTCTCCCTGCAGAACAACTCAGTCGAGACTGAATCAGTCTTATGGCTATGTTGATGCACCAAAGCTACTTTGAAGACAGCAACCAACTGCAAATGGTTGCTGACCTGATCCCAGTCTTTGAAGCAACCATTTCAAAGGCAATGAGATCACAGATGGTCGCGATAATTTTGGCCGTGTCGTGGTCATCAACAACTATTTTCCTTAGTGTAACTGTAGCATAATGTGGCTAACAATATTTCTTTTGTGCTATTAATAATTTTTTCTTCAACCTTTCCATTCCTCTCACAGTTGCTTTTAATGAAAACTCAGTTTTACTAAACTATTCAACCTCTTTCCATCCCTCCCCTTTATGAAGCGACCTTCCTTACTCCATTTCTTCAGAGCCATGTAGTCCCCTCTCCTCCCCCTTCCCTTCCCTGCCCCCTCTTATTGTAAGAACCAACAAGTCTGTCAGACAGAAAGAGGTCAGACTTCTTATCTGAGCTTCATAATGGTTTCTGAAAAGCAGAGCACTGTGCATTGCAATAATTAGCAAACCACTGGACAATAGACACTGCATAATCAGTATGGAGATGTATGCTGTCTGCCTGTCTGTCTGTGCCTTTTCCAAACAAAACTAAACACTCACCGTATTCCTGCTTCCTTGGAGTATGTATTCATTTGTGGGGCTTTTCATTCTCTTTCTGTCTTGTGTTACACTGCAATTTTGTCACTCACTACTCAACCATGTTTCTCTTTTTCTCTCCTCTTTTGCCCCGTTTCTTTTGTTCCACTACTTTCTTTTTTTCCCTGTCACTACTAAAACCTTTTTCTAATGTCTTCATACCAAAAACCCAATCTTCTTTTTTTCCACTCAAGTCGCTAAGGTGATTTATCAAAACTGACAAAACACCGGCTTACTTTACTTCCCAGCACAGCGAGGAGGTTTTTCTATTAGTGTGTATATGTGGTAGAATATGCATATCAGGAGTGTGTGTGTGTGTGAGTCTGAGTGATTTGTGACTCTGTGTGTGTGTGTGTGTGTCTGATGTGGTGCAAGGTCGAGAGCAGTAAGTCACCACCTGTTGGCCCCGAGACAGCAGCACCTACACACTTAAACCTCTTCAGCCTCAATAGTTGCCTTAGAATTCCCCTTCAAAGCTAGTTTTCATACATATTCTGTATCTGCTTGCTCCAATGCTGTGCTGCAAATACATATATCAGACTTGCATTTAGTGAATTATTCAAAACCAAGAGCTTTGTCTCCTTCATATGCAATCAGTCTGCATAATGATTAATGTTCCCTGGCACGGTCTACAGTGAAGTGGAAAGAAAACTGTAGTTGGTAAGGATGGGGTACCTTCAACACAGGGATTTTTATTATTTCATTATTACTATTTATACACTTTTACTGAATAATGGCCCGTAGCTTTCCTTGAACTTGGTCTTCAGTGGCATTAGTTGTCTAACTTTTACAATAATCATACTTTAAGTGCTACTTATACAGTGGATGTCTTGGGCATTTATACAGGTGAACAAAATAACATCAGATCAGATTTGCCCAAAAGTTTACTTTAAAGGCCTTCAGATTTATTTGATATTTTTCTTGCCCATTGTTTTACTTCCATTTTCTATCACAGCTGGTTTTTTATCCCCATTCTTATGTTTTAGGCCCCAGGGACACAAGCAACCACCAGTCTCTATTGTGACTGGTTGTGAGTAGTTGCTGGCAGTTGCGCTGAAATTGATTGCTGCTCCTCAGTTGTATAGACTTACAGCGAGTGATCCCATGGGAACCAGTTGCTATGGAAAAACGTGTATTCCCCAGACACCCAAACAAATGGTTGCTTGCTGTTGCAAGGTATAATTGGTTGCAAACAGGTATACGGTGCTGTACTGAAATTCTCCTTGCAATTGCTTGTGCTGCTGGCAAGTTTATAAAGTCATTACTAGTTTGTATAAATGTGTTTGTCTTAAAGACTTGTCTGCAAACACTCACTAAGCAACCACCAAGCAACCGTGAAATCTGAAAAAGTGTGATTCAAACCAGAAGGAGGCCATTCAAAGTAAAAGCGGCACCTTTTCAAATGTATTGGCACAAGTTTTATTTTGAAGGTGATCGGGCTGCTGCTGGTTTGAGTTGCACTTTTTCAAGTTTCACTTTGGCTGTGCTAGTGACCAAAGCAATGACAAGGAGTTTTTTGGTATAGCACCCTCTCTGCGACCGATTGCAATCCCCAGCAACCACTTGCAAACACTTACAGAACAGACGTCTTTCGTAGTAGATGGAGGCTAACATGGGGTTGTTGATCGGCATGCGACTGAGGATTTATTCTTCTATTGTGATCTTATTTTCATGTTTCTGCCACACAATATTTGGTGCAATTGTTGCCAATATGTCTCATATTATTTTTTGGGGGGTAACCACTAGTTTATATACTCATATATAGGTTTATCTTTCATAAAAGAGTGGTTTGGCCCTCCTTAAGTGCCAAGGGGTTGATGAATGGATGGATAGCACCTAGTTTGAGTTTGTATATACACCTAATGGAATATAATCGTGGCAATCTTTTAAATATAATTTTACAATGTATTTTGTTAAATTTAATAAATGTGGAAAGGGATACTGTAAAAATACAAGTTTCAACATTTTTATGCAATAAATGCAACCCCTGACTTTTCTAAATGTATCTTTCTCTGAGCAGGTGCATTAAAATCAAATGCAGTCATTTCAGAAATGTCACCAGTTAGTGTATCAGAGGTAAACTCAATCTTCACTTCCACTTCACTTGTGAGAGCTCTGATATTTTCTGCCACAATACAGAGACAAGTATCGCAGTGCAATCGCTCCCTCTGTTGTGCTCTCAGTACTCATGTCTGACTGACCTCGGTATTGACATAATGTCACGTTCTGCACACAAAATCAAGTATTTAGTTCACACTTTAGAAGCGACTTGTTCTACATTCATAACATTCAAAACTACATGTATGAAATGTATAAAACAATGAACTTTTCTCTCTCAGAGTTACCAGACATTTTTTTAAACCAAAAATTAAATTCAGATGTTACTTGAATGCTGAAAGAAAGATGACAAACCTTCAGGCCACATGCTGCAAATAATCAGAAAACTTAAACCTAAGAATTTTTTTTAAAAAAAAGTCCCGTGCAGTTAGACGAAACACACCAGGGAAACCAATCAAAGACAGAGGAACAACACACCACAATGTCTATATAATGTCTTTGGTATTAGCCAAAACATCATCTCTAACTTTAGCATTAGCAGATGTTCTCATTACCAATTCTCTAAAAAAACAAACAAACAACCGATCGACTTTGGTCAAAGGAGCATTTTAAATTGTTTTTAAATTTGTTGTTGTTTCTGTGCCTTCTGATTGACACTGTGTATCCCAGGATGTCAAACACTGTGGTTTTATCAGAAACTGCTGGTGTCACATAACTATGTGTGATGCGTCCTTTGGCAGATTGGGCACTGCAGTAATGGACACCAAGAGCTAAAGGTTCTTTTCTAAAGAGCAAAAACAGAGATTGTAGGTGGCAGAGAGTATTGCACATTTTCCATCCATTAGATGGCAGTTTGAGCCCCATTTGGGAGCTTTGTGTTTTGTACTTTATGTAAAATAGTTTTTACTCGTTGATTAGTATTTATTTTGTTTTTTAATTTTTGTTCTTGCTTTCATGTGTTGTTTGTTTACGTAGTAAAACTACCCCATGACACCATGGCACAACTTTTACTTTGAAGGCAAACGATCCATTTTTCAGGTTGCGTCGTACTTTTCCACTACTTCACTACAGTTTGGTGAGTAGTTGGCAAGTCTTCAACATAAACTACAAGTGACCATAGTTATTGCAACAAGACGGTTTTGCTGGTTTTTCACCAAGCGACACCCAGCAGTCGATGGGTCAGGGTATATATATATATATATATATATATATATATATATATATATATATATATATATATATATATATATACTTTTCCTGTGGTTGCCAGGGCCTGTGTAAGTGAGGCCTTTCATTTATTCCTGCTCCTATAGTGTGGAATTACCTTGCTGTCAGCAGTTAATACACTTATTTAACTGCATTGTTTCTATACTTTAGCTTTTTCCAGTTTTTTCACATTGATATTAGATGTTTATCTCTGAATCGATATCTTCCTATTCTACTTTGAATTTGTGTTTTAAAAAATAAAAGATAAATAATGCATTATTTATCATTGCTACAACACGAGTTAGCACATCTATCAACTGCTGTGAGTTTTAGATAGATGCTTTTCAACCCATGAGAGAGCAAGTGAGCAAACAAGCCTTATTTTAATGCTAAAAGAGCACAGATGTGAAGGGATGTTGTTGTTAAAACACAGACATTAACGGAGTTGTTACTGTGCTACCAGCAAATAAAACTAAAGGAGTAAAAAAAGCATGTATATTTGAGGCAAAGCTTGTCTTAGAAGCAAGACGTTAGGTGCTCCAAACTTTGGCAATCATGATTTTAACTGCACTATAATCAGTATGTCATCTATGTTGATGAAAAATATCTATCAAGTGATTATTATGCAAATTAAATAACACAAGAAGGTTACGATACTCAGCTTAAAAGCAGAAACAAATGTGAGCAAATAAAAAAATATAAACTAATGAAGTACTGTTATTGTCTATATGGGACTCACTGTTTTGTGGGAGATACATCAATTTCTTATTTGTTGTTGAATCAGAGAGGAGTTTAATAAAATATGACCTCAGTGATCGAAGAGCAATTATAGAATTTGTAAAGAAACATAATCAAAAAAATCTGGAAAACCCTATTGAAAGCTGGATATCTTCTTTTAATTGAAACAGCAAGGAGAATAAAAAAAAGAAAAAAAAGTTAATTAGTTTTTTTCTGCCATTGGTGACCCCTTACAAGACTGCAACAATTTGCATAAAAGGCACAGCTCTGTCTGTTTAGGACCAAACCAAGGTCAGCACCTTTCTATTTATCTATCACTGCAATTTTGAAGGGATATTCACTAGTTACTATTATGAGATGAAGTGAACTTGAAGTTTCCTTGAATACTGCCATTGGTTAAGGCAGAGAGCATTGGCAGTGCGTTTATGGGTGGTAGGGATGGAAAAAGAAGATGTTATCACACTCTCTTGGCGATACACAGTTCTGATAATATGCAGTCGCACGCGCTGAAATGCTGCTTTAGTGGCAAGCTTATGTTTTTCTGTGTCTTTTTTTCTTTTTTCAATTTGCATATGGGGTCATTAATTTTCTCAAAGCCGCGGACTTAATGAGTGGATGGCTGAGAAGCTGAACAGGATGCAAATAATAACATTTGATAATGCAGAGCGACAAAAGAGGGGGAGAGGCTTCCCATTCACTGAGATGGGACTTGAGGTAAATATGCACAGTAATTATATATCAGTGCACTTTAATTACGAGGCAGCACGGGGAGCGAGAAAGAGAGAAAGAAAGATAGGCCGAAACGTACTGAATTAGATGTAACAGCATATAAATTCAACATCTGAAATAAAGACACAATGAGGGAGAAGGAGACTAAGAGCAGGCTAAGTGAGGAATTAGTAGAAAAAACATAAAAAATGACAATGATTAGATAGATGCAGGCACATTATTTGCAAACACACACACACGGCTACTCGTATGTACGCAGTGTGTGGGCTCTTTGCTACATCCATCAACTGGATAGCAAAGTAATCCCTTTGGTAAATGGCACTTATTAGAGATGAGAATCTTGAGTAAAAGACAAATCAATAAACTCAAGGAATAGCCTTTTGTGTGTGTTTGTGTGCATGTATGTGTGTTAGGAAAGTCTCTGTGCCATTTTTAAGACATCATATACTTGCTTTACACACTTGATATTTTCAAAGATGCTAAAAATGACCTATTTACCTCCTCTGTGCTGCTGAACTGGATTGGATTTAGCTCGACAACTGGCATCCAGTTTTTATCACATCTGCTAGTCTTTGTTGGTGGATCTTTATACTGTACTGGCATTAAATTGAACCAGTAGCTTTAAATGGAAGCAGCAGAAAGTTCAGGGTTTCTGCCATCAGTCTTTTACACACTCACCACACACAGCTGACATTTTAATGCTTAGCAGCTACATTTGACCTACATTAAGAATTATTCCAAGTACACCATTACACCACCAGCAGCCTGAACTGTTTGCAGGATGCTTTCACGTTATTTATCCCGGCTTCTTACCCTACCAGCTGAATGTTGCAACAGAAATCATGGCTCATAAAACCAGGCAACATTTTTCCAAGCTTCTGTTGTCCAAAACTGTAGCCTCAGTTTCCTGTTCTTAGCTGACAGGAGTGGCACCCGGTGTGGTCTTCGTCTGCTCCGAGGTTCAATGTGTTGCATATTCAGAGATGCTCTTCTGCATAACTTGGTTGTAAGGAGTGGCTTTTTACTGGTCTACTGTTGCCTTCCTATCAGCTCTCAGCAGTCAGGCTATTATCCTCTGACCTCCGGCATCAACAAGGGACTTTTGCTCAGAGAACTACCGCTCACTGGATATTTTCTCCTTTTCAGAACATTCTCTGTAAACCCTAGAGATGATTGTGTGGGAAAAATCCCAGCAGATCAGCAGTTTCTGAAATAGTCGGGGCAGCTCGTCTGACACAGACAACCATGCCACTTTCAGTCACTCAAATCACCTTTCTCCCCATTCTGATGGTCAGTTTGAGCTTCAGCAGATCATCTTGACTGTATCTACCATGTCAATGCATAAATGCACTGGGTTGCTGCCATGTGATTGGCTGATTAGATATTTGTGTTAATGAACAGTTCAACAGGTGTACCTAACAAAACAGGTACACCTTTTTGTTAGCTTTTATAGGCAGATATATATATATATATATATATATATACTGCCTATAAAAGTTTTGACTGTGTTATTCTACAAAGCCTGAAGCCTTTAAGTTTAGCATTTTTGCTATCCCCATCTTGTTCTTGCAGCCAACAGTAACATTCCATTTAGAAGTGACCATATTTGGATTAGAGGTTGGAACGCTGTCATCAGCTAACTCTAGCGAGCTTGGCTAACATGCAGCAGCTATGGCTAATTAGTGTCAAGTAACATGTCAACAAAAGAGGAGAATTACCACACCAAAACTGGATCACAAATAGGCTCTTAGTGCAATAAACCACACAGCGTATTATTATTATTATTTGTCCAATAATTGTATTAAAGATGCACCAAAGGGTACCAGCACCAGGAACACAGGCTGAGTTAAAACAACAGCAGCATGGTGCCTAAGTGGTTAGCATTGTTATTTCTCTTCTGCGTGGAGTATGGATGCTCTCCTCTTGCTTGCTTGCACAGGTTTTCTCCAGGAGCTCCAAAACTACAACAAAGTTAATTTATAAGGCACCTTTAAAAACAGAGTTTACAAAATGCTTTGACAACATTTTAGGTTAATGCTGCTTAGCATTTTTAATCTCAAGTTTCAATTCCTTGTTCAATAAAGGTTAAAACAAAAACAACTGAGGCAAAGCCACCTGTCAGTCAAAGCCCCGGTTTCAGGTTTGGCATTTTAGCACTGGTCATTGGATGATCTGCACTGCCAGTTTTGGCATGACCAGTTCAGCTTCTCAACACTGGACAATGCAGCTTGAGTTCAGTTTACAAAATTTATCAGTTTATTCATAATTTTAATTTTATTTAAATAAATAAAGAAATGAGAGACTATTTCATATACCACAAATTATAGCGTATGCCACATAGCTACACAAAGTGGCACTAATAAAATAAAGAAACAGAGTATGTACCTGATTACAATTAAAACACATGATCACACATACTGTAAGCATGGTTTGCCAGCATTCTGGAGTGAATATTAAGTTAGTGTCCCCTCATGTTTTAAGCAAGCATCCTCTTATTTTCAGTAAGAGAAAAAGGGTGAAAAAGCAAGAGGAAGAGAAAGGAACCACAAAAAATCAAAAAGAACTTTACTTGTCATGTGACCTACATCCTTTTTAAAATACAATGACACTTCACACGGATTAATTCATTGAAGAAAATTTTGGGATGGATGGATAGACTGACAAAGAGTGAGAGAGCTCTTCAGAATGGGAATGAGGAGTGTGAGGAGTGGGTGTGGAGTGGACAGATGTGCTCTAATGTGTTTTGGCCCGTTTTCTGCATGGACAAAAGCACAAGTACACACACTCTCTCTCTCTCACACACACACACACAAGTCAGTAAGCCAGTATATCTGTCTATCTCTCTGTTTCTTTATGTTAGTCTCTAGCGGAGGACAGAAGAAAGTCAGTGTTTTTTTTTAACCTTTTTCTTTTTACCTCTTTAATCTACAAAGTGTATATTTGCCATTTATTGCTATCACATAGGCTCACAAACACATGCATGCATACGCATACACCCACATACAATCCCTGTTTACATGGAAAGAAACCTAATGTGTCATCCAGCCACCTAGTGCATCCTTTGCTGCTGATTTTAGCCAGTCACACAATTAGAGAGCTGATGACCCATCTGTCCACATGATTGGCTGATGGATGTGCCCGAGTGTGTGCATGTGTGTGTGTTTGTGTGTGCATCTCAGTGTGAAAGGGTCTGACGAGCCCCCAAGCACATCTAGCCAGTGACAATTTTCTTTTGTTACCCTGCAACTACCAACATTTGCAGAGAGAGACACAGAGCTAATGCGAGTCCGTGAACAACTTAATAGCACTTGAACCAGTTTGCCAACTTGGAGAAATGATTTCATTCAATTAGATAATTCTCCCCCTCTTCCTCTCTCACTCGTTCTCTTGTTCTCTGGAATGAGTCATTTGTGATATAATAGCCACATAATGGCTTGAAAGCAGGTTCGGCAGGAAAAAGACAGATGTAGGGTGAATAAAATGTGAAATGGTGAGGTAAAAGAGGCTTAGGAGTTGGCACAGGCAAGCTGTATATACCACCATCAAGGAAAGGAATTTCTATATAAGTACATAGAAAACATGCGCACATATACCATATACACACACACACACACACACACCTTTGGCTCCATTTGCTGTCCATTAACAGTGTGTGGTGCCGAGCGATAGCAGAGGCGATAGCATCTTCTCCGATGCTATCTTTTATCGAAGTACACGCGTCCTTCAGGCGTCCATCGTGCTATCGCTCCTCTCATCTCTCCTCTATCTATCTTGCCATCCTTCTCCCTTGCTTCCTCACCTTGCTTCCTGCTTGTCATCTATTTGTTTCTTCTCCCTCCCCTTTAACTTATTGTTCATTGTGTATTTCATTTTGCGAGGGAATCACTTGTGTATCTTTAGACGCACTTTACAGTCACTTTACAGAGCAGCGACTAACTGTGTCGCCTGACATAAATAGTATTTCATGTGGCTATCAAAGAAAGCACAAGTGTAAAGGTCAGAGATACACTGATGGTATATGATGCATTCAAGAGAACTCCAAAATGTCAAACAGCGAGGACACTCAAAATTCATAGAGACATGACTTTAGTGTCCTGGATATGATCAGATATGAGTTTGTTTAGACATTATATCTTCAGATCTAAGCCTGTAATTTGTAAGGAGCCTCGGTCAGTCCTTCTAGCAGCAACTCCTGCCACTTGGCAGCCATCTCTGAAGGTTATTTTGGATTAACAAGACCAGATCCCAGCCTAACTTAATGAGAAGAGGACCATAACTGAAAATGGAATAGTCATCAGGAGAGACAACAGTATATATATATATATATATATATATATATATATATATATATATATATATATATATATATACACTCCATCCAAACTAGCATAATTTTAGATATAAGGAGTTTTTTTCTTTAATACTTCAATCAAAGCCCTTTGCAGTCAATGAAGTCTTGAACCCATGGACATCACCAAATGTTGTGTTTCCTCCCTTGAGATGCTGTACTAGACCTTTACTGCAGACACCTTCAGCTGTAATTGTGGTGGTCAAAGTCCAAAAATTGAGTCACTGTCCAAAGATTTATAGCCCTCACTGTGTACAGCTGCTAAGTATTAAAGATGTCAGTACCCTATGTGTGTGTGTGTGTGTGTGTGTGTGTGTGTGTGTGTGTGTGTGTGTTTAATCTATAGTGTAACTGATGTGTTCCTTGACCATCAAATATCACTTGTTTTGCAGTATTCAGCTGTGTTTTTGACAAAAGCCTCGCTCCTCTCCTTTTTCCTGTTTCCTTCTCCTGTTTCCTTTTTTTTTTCAATGAGTGACTAGACTAAATGCTAGCTGTAATGAAGCGGGCAGACACAGGTCGACACTGTGTGCTTGGAGAGAAGCTGCAGTGACAGCGAGACAGTCACATCTGCTGCACGGTTTCTGAGAGGTTTGTGAACTCCATCCTGACGTAACCAAATGGTTGCCTCAGCGGTTCTGATGTTTTCTTATTCTCCTCCTTTTGTATCATTTTGTATTAAAAAAAAAAACCTTGATCCACAGCTGAACTGGTTATACTTCAATTTGTAATTCTTCTTGTTCCAGTGTCACTGATAAAGCTCCAAGTGAAAGGAGAAATAGTGCTCTATTTAAATCTATACTGCCAAAGAGAAACACTCATCCTGTGTATAAATATTTTTTCTACAGCTAAATTGTAGTGCTAACTGTAACGGCAGAATTGTATTTAATTGTCTGTGTTTGAACTTTGCTCCTTAGAGAACTGTACATTTATGAAACATGCAACCAAACTCAGACCCTACCTTGTCACTCGATGACTTTAACCAGCGCTCGTGCGTGACACACAAACACTGCTGCAAATGTGCACTGAATTCAATTTCTAATCAATTTCTGCATTGTTCTTCAAGTGGTCTCTTCAGGTAAAAGGCTGAATTGGACAATCGCTTCCATCAAGGATTTCTGCAGAGTACTGTACTCCGCAGAGAGGAGGAGGAGGAGGGTGTGTATGTGTGTGTGTGTGGTGGAAGACAACTTCTTTCTCTGCCTCTTGTAACTGCCAGTTTTTTTCCCTCCCTGTCTTTCTCACCTTTGCTCGGATGCGCATAAATGAACACATATACCGCTCCTCCAGGAGGCAATCAAGCTCTTGTGAAGGGGTTTGAGTAGTTCATTCGAATGTTGTGCTCTGAGTGCTTACTTGAGTCATCAGGTCTGTCTTAGCAGTCACCCCCATCTTGCCCCCAATCATCCTCCATTACCTTATTATGCATGTAGAGACTTGTGAGAGTGTGTTTTCTACTACATGTGTTTGCTCATTTTTTTGGAAACAGAAATCTTTAGATCCGTTTTTTTTTGTGCTTCTTACTTGCGTCCATGTTTGCACGCATATCGGCATGAATAATGCATGTTTGCATGTGAATACCACAAGTGCAAACGTATGTGTGTGTTAGAAGAGCATCCTCAGGAAACTGGCGGGGCCACGGGGGTGATGGAGGAAATGAGGGAAGAGAGAGAGGGATAGATTAAGGAGGTGATGGGTGAGATGGTTGATGGGAGGGAAGGAGCAGGTTGGGGAGGGGAGGGAAGCCAGGAGGAGACCAGGGGTGAAGAAGGGGCGTGAAGGAGGGAGGGAGAGAGCGAGGAGGAGAGAGCTCTTGAGAGGAAGAGGGTGGTAATTACTTGAGCTCCTTCACTGTCTGTCTCTTTGTACTTTGAATGAGTTTTGCGAGTTCTGAGTCAAAATGTGTAATGATTCACCGGCGAAGAAGCAAAACAATTGCCTTGGTTTCTGGTGATCATTGTTTTAAGACCTTCTTTGACAATTTCATAAAGACTTTTATGAAAATTTTAAACAACAAATGGGGACAAACTGCATCACTGTGTTCAAAAAGAAGCCACTATGTGTTTGTTATATAGAGAGAGTTTATGCATCTTAGATAGATGCTGCCTAATGCCAAGAAAGCATCAGTGCATTCAAGCAGCAATGCACAACAATCAAAGAAAGATTGGTTTGAAATGCAGTCTCGCCACATTTGCATTCTCTGCAAAATGCGTATGTAATTTTTCCCTGCCGCCCAACTGTTAAATACATCAACGAGGTCTGTAGACCTAGCCTGCTCAGGCTCTGACCCTTCTGATAATGGCTCCTAAAGTGGCACTGAAATGACACTAAACTTATCTTCCGTTCTTCCTGCATCATTAAAGTGATGTTGGGAGAGTGGTGGCACCTGCAATTTCAGGGACATACAATCATCAAAATGTGCAACGAGCTGTAGCAGCATTTATCTGATCCCTGATCAGTTCAACCTCTCAATAATCAGTTGCGGGTCAAAGAGCATTGGTCTGTGTGGGTGATAGAGTGGTGTAAGTGTACCTGTGTTTGTGTTGGATGGGCTCAACTTTTATTATTGTAAATGAACAGCCGAAGCTGTTTATCTTCTGGTGGGTTTGCCAGTTATAAAGCAGCCTCGGTGAAAACGAATGATTGCGTCTGGGCATTTCAGTCAGTCAGTCAGTGGTGCTGGGTATTCAGGAGCTAAGAAAACAGAAAAAAAATCTTTTACAAAATATTACAGCTGTAACTAATAGTTTAAACCAAAAAAAAAAGTCAAACAACATCACAAAATGTGACCACAACCCATAGTTCAGGCATTAAACTTTTTCCTGTACTTGTCCTATAGTACATGTTTAACAAACTTAGGTCCAAAAATCAGACTGCAGAGCCACTTGAAGCTGCAGCCAGCAGTAATGATGTATTGGTTAACCTATGACCATGCCCTTGTCAAAACACTAGCACTGTATCAGCTGATGGATGGAGGGACAGATAGGTGGATGGAGACAAAAGAAAAGCGGATGGAGAAGAGAGGCAGGAATGATGGATGGAGGCGGTGTTGAAAGCAATGAGATGCGGTGATTGATGGAAAGGGACGGAGATCAGAAGGAAACAGCAGGTGATGGGGCAAAGACAGTGCCGGGGGGGGGGGCACCGTGTGTGCTGTTCGGTTGCTGTGTTTTAAGATTTGTGTGAAGTGAGAAAGGACTGTGTGCGTGTATGTGGGTGTGTGTGTGTGTGTTTAAGGGTGAAGAAGGTGCTGGACATGTCTTTTATTTGAAGATAAATCACTCTCTGATCCACAGCAGGAGCAACAAAAACTCCTCTCATCTGCCTCTATCCCATCTTTCCCTCTCTGCTCCTCTTTCTCCTTTACTCTGCAGGATCCTGTACTTTGACAAAGGCCTAAAAAATGAAGTCAAGAGGTGGCACAGCCTCCAACTGAAGGAGCATCTTGCACGATGGCAGGGGAGGCTGGCTTGTTGGAAGAGATCAGCTTTTTTTCTCTTTTTCCCATGCAGTTCTTGCTCTCATGTAGGCAGCACATTAGAATAAAGAAAACATGTAAAATATAGAATATGTGGGGGTTTTTTTCCATATATGAATCAGAAAATTCAGGCTGAGAACTTCCAAGATTTTCTTAGTGCATTCTGTGTGTGATTCTACACAACAGATTTCATCCATCCAGCCATCCATCCATCCAGCCATCCATCCAGCCATCCATCCATCCATCGTTTGCACAACAAAAAAAGCATTTCTTTCTTTCTCATGAATAACTAGAGGAACTTGTCTCAGCACCAGCATGAATTGTTTGGTAGACCAACCTTGCAAACGTGAAGCGAGCATACTTATCTCCTCTTCATTTCTTTTCCTTTGGTCCTCTGTGTCACCTCCCTGGTGACCATCTCTAAACAACAATCCATCCTGAGCATCTCCAAGAAACACACTCCATCCTGAGAGCTCCCTCCCTCACTCTTCCCGTCTTTCTACTTCACTCTCTAGCTGTTCTTTTCTTCTCGTCCCCCCCCCCAGCTTACTCAAACCCTCTTTATAAACTCTCTTGTTTCTCAGTCTGTCATTGCCGCATCCTCAGCGGCCTCCCAGGAGTATTTAATTTCAGCACATGTGCTTATGTTTGCTCTGTAGGGACATCCTTTGTAGCATCGAGAGTGTCACCTTTTAAGAAGAACAGCAATCAAACAATGTTTCGCTCGTCTTCCACCCTCATCCCTCTCTTTCTATGTTCTCCTGTTTCCAGCGGATTAACCCATTTATTTGTTCTTCTCATCCTCAGGGACATGTGCTTGTTCCCTCTTTTATCGTCTCCTTCATGTCCTTCCTTTCTCCTGTCTTAGCAGCTGTTGTGTGATTTTTTTTTATTTTCCAGATCACTGTTAGCATTAAACAGTTATCAGCTCTTTTACAGTGTTTGCTGTAGGATGTTTATGAAGGGGAACATTGTTGACATGATGTCTTAACAATGTTGGAGTTACAGACCAGAAAGGTTTTTATCTATATACATTACAATATTAAGATTGTAATGTGTAGAGTGCTGCTGTGTAGAATTTGAAATATAGTGCATTACCTGTTTTGTAAATGTTTTTAATTTGCCACTTACCCTGGGCTGTAAAAGTATATTTGAGGTTGTGTTTGTTATATGGTGATAGTGAATGCTTATTTGTGTAGTGTTTTTATATATTTTAATATGGAAGCAGATGCAAAGACACTGGTAAAATTTTACAATAAGGGGCCCAAAGACTTGCTCAGTTACTAAGGAATGAGTGAGGAACAAATCAGGAATGACCGGATTCTTAGTTTCTTTAGTTATTCCTTAATATCTTCTGATTCAGGACTTTATGAAAATTTAGCAAAATCACTGGATAAAGATTGGTTCATAATTCAAGTAAACTGATATAACGGCCCACTTTCTTCATGATGAACTCTGCGAGCAGCACAAAGCAGTAACAACATTCATCTATTTGTGTTGCCTGAAGTAGCCAGCAGTGTTGGATGTAACCCATTCCAAAGTAGTGTGCTACTGTAATCACATTACATTTTTCAGTAACATAGTAATATTTCCATTACTGTACTAAATTTAAACACAGTCACTTAAATTCTGTCCTTACATGGGTTACAAATGTCCTTCAATTACCAGCAATACGTAACGAACCAAAGGCACCACATAAACATA
>JAMQGT020006983.1:0-45353 GCA_024447675.2 Pterophyllum scalare
ACACCCACCTCTGGTTTGCCCTCCCTTGCTTTCTTTTTTGGATTTGCACAGAATTTGTGTTTTGAGTCCATACATGTGCATGTGGTCACTTTTTGTCATCCCATTCTCAGTGCAGTCCAGTCTGTAAAGCAGCCAGTATCTCACCACTGCCATGTATATCAAAGGAAAGGCAGTGGTACCACTTTTTTTGAGTGTTAGATTTACCTTACCTAAGGTACCCTACGCATAAGCCTATAAGTCTCCCTCAGGAAGTATCACTTACTGCACAATGTTGCCCTGAGGCAACAAAAAAAAGCCCCTGAATTTCTGAGAATGCAAAATAAAAAAAAAAAAATCATAGAGGCCGGCCCCCCAATTTCTCATTAGATCTGCTCACAAACCTGAGGACAGGGGCAGAATTGATGGGCACACCATGTAGCCAATCACACAGGGGGACATGGGATTATACCATTATGTAAAAGCACAGGGGGGACATGGATGTTCCACCGTGCATGGACGTAGTTCAGGTACAGACACCAAGACGGTGGGAGATAGCGGTACAGAAACACGTGATTATGAGTGATACCCATAAAAGAAGCAGCATTTAGCTGCAATTTAAGGAAATTAGAAATAGCAGCGCAGAGTGACGTCATTGCAACATGAAAATTACAGTGAGAGCAGCTTCCACCACAAACCTGCTCCAACATATAAGAACTGTCCATCCCTTGGTGCAGTTGGAGGAGAGAGGGCAAGCTGGGTCTCCGTCTACTGACCCTGGTCAGTCTGGTCCCAAACCAACAACTGTTGCGGCCTCCACCGCCTCCCAAAAAGTGCAACTATAACCTACTGGAACACAATGCAAAACAAGTCAGTGTGTTTGTCCTGTGTTCCATTAAAAGATTATTTAAAATGTCAAACAAAAGTAAGAATTTTTTTAACAGGACAAATGCACAAAATAAAGCAATTATAAAGTTTATCATAAAAAGACTGAAGGCAAAATGGCTTCTCAACACACAAACCATTCATTTTTTGCTTTTTTTAGGCTAAAATATGAGGCTACAAATGATAACAAGTAAAGAGACATTTAGGACCTTACAGCTGGCTCTTCTTTGGGAGCCAAGCCTAAAGAGCCAGCTCTCTGCAAAGAGACAAACTTCCCATCACCAGTGTGCGAGTTTTTCTGTTCTGAACTTAATCAAGAATCGCTTGAGACTCCTACCTACGTGACGTTAGGCATGCCTACCACTGCTCAGGTTGGTTACTTCATGTTAAATAACAATATTTATAGGCATCTTTTATTCTTTAAAATAATGTCATCAGGGACTGGTGGCCCTCGGGAAATTTCACATTGTTGCTTACAGACAAATTCAGAAACAGTTACTGACTAAAAGTAAAAAAAACAAACACACCAACCAGCCAGGTCAGTAAATCCATAGACATATGCGCTGATGTATGCAGCGTCTGCAAGCACATGAAAAAGACCCACTTCTGCTATTAAGGTCATGTAACATACGGTACAAACCAACTTATGCTATGGAGTTGCGGTATGGCGAGGCCCTTTTACCTGCAGCCAGGGACTCTTGGGGGTCTGGGCGATGCCAAAGCATACGAACGAATGCAGTACAAACACTAAATGTACACAAAACACGGCGACAGCGGAGGATTTCAGGTTTTCAAAAGTCGCTAAATTTGCCGCTAGATGCTTTTGGGAAAAAAAGTCGCCAGTGGGGTCTGAAAAGCCGCTAAATCTAGCAACAAATTCGCTAAGTTGGCAACACTGCCATGCTGTCGCTTCCTGCATGATTTGCGGGTGAAACGGTGAGGGAGAGAGGCGCGGCAATGTGAAGTTGTGCAGAGACAAACTTCAAGAAGAGAAAGGTGAACTGGTGGAAGTATGATTGTAACGCGACATAGACGATATCGATGATATGATATCGATAGCCAACAAAAAATACAGTACCGGTAAACCCAAACAGCTTTGGGTTAAGCAGACAACCTTTAGGGTTTGACATTTTATGTCTCACAAGAACATTATGTTTTCACCAGGCAGCTCCCTCATCCAGTCACACTGCTTTCAGTGATGTACAAACCTCTGTATTTACATATCACCAGAGATCACAGCTAAATGATGTCATCCACTCCAATGGTGGGATGAGGGTGGACTGTGAATTATTAATAACTTTTAATTCCACCAAAGTAAATCTCACAGCTTAAATGCTTTCAGTAACTTTAATTTTGGCTCTTTATATGGCCAATGAGGAAATGATGAAATTATAATTTTAACTACAGTGTATACAGGAATGCACAAAGTCAAACATGCCAAACATGTTCCAGAGACACTTAGGACTTTGATTACACAATTGAAATTAGTTTATTTTGATTCATATGCTGGCTTTTTGAAAATTCTGCACAGTTTTTTTTTCATTTTTCCTACAGTTTATAAAATGAGTGTAAAAAATTAAGTTATGAACATGCCCAAAATTAATTTTCTATGGTTTGAAAGTCCTCTGTGCATCTTTTCAACTTTGAGGGATTCAGCTATGACATTTCTGTATCTAGAAAATATGTAATATGTTTTTTTGTGGGTTAGTGCACTTTTTGAGCTACTTTCTGTAGTTACTATGGATTTCTTTCATACATATTATTAAAATTTGGGATATAAAGATTCTATTTATGTATAGAAAGTTTAAATATTCCAAAAAATCTCACTACAGCATGCAAAAATGTAAACATATGGTCTGGCGGACTTGTTCTGTTGTAGGTTATAAAAGGTTATAACTGCAGAAATACAGTCCCTCTGTGGCAAAGCCCTGTTAAATTTGCCTCGGTACACCTGCCAAACAACCACTTCTAAATCAAAGGCCATAGCTCCTATCAAAATACTTGTTGAAATGTGAGCATCACAAGAATGAGCTCTACACATCAGTGTGGTTTTCATATTCCTGGGGTCAGAAATGTGGTCATGGGAGCAGTTTGAAAAAGGGGCTCTGTCCTGCTGTTGAGAAAATCTCTTCCCCAAAACTACAATTGCTCTCTATGGAGCAGTTGGAAGGTACTCCCTCTGCTTGGACCCACGCTGTTGAAAAAGTTTACATCTGTCAGAGGTGAGACACACATTGTTTGAAAGAAGAGGAACAGCTTTACGTTTTAGGGTAAAATGATGGCTGTAGAGTTAAAACTGTGGACATGGCATCAGTTTAAAGATAACATTTTCAGAATAATAATTTAGATTCCCCCACTCTGACAGTTGGAGCTCTCACTCTAACCGCCAAGATTCCATCCAATACACACCCATTATAAAGTCTGAAACGGGTGGGAAAAAGCATGAAACTTAACCTGGAACTGAAGAAAAACCACAAAAGACATTGAAATAATAAATTCAAGCTCAATAGTTCAAAGTCTTGGCATCGTTTTAAAGTTTGAATGATGTCTGTAGCTAAAAGTATGTGGAAGTAGTTAGAACTGAAAGAGGAGGTTGAATGAGGATTTCAACAGTATCTGAACCAGCATTCAATGTCATGTGACCACCTCATTTGCATATGGAATGTTGACCAGAACTCTCCTTGGATACAAGTGATGTCATCTGCATCAAAGACTAAAGACTTTGATCTTTTTAGCCTTTGATCTTTAAACATATAAGCAGGCAAGAGAAACCAAAGAGATTCATTTTCAGCCTTGGAGTCGGTTTGTTCGCAACTTTGGACAGCATTCACACGTTCGGCATCGGCTAAGAAATATTTGGAAACTCTATACAGAAAAACAGAGAGATGGAGGATGGAAATACTGAGTACCAGCCCAACCTGGAGACTCGGCAAGGATTATTGGGAAGAAAAGGTTAGATAAAGGATTTGAAAAGGATTTGAAACTTTCCCCATTCATTTCAATGAGGCAAAAAATTCAGAAAAATATTAATATAAAATCATTGCCAAAATCCCGGAATGAGAAAACTAATAGCATAAATGTCCTGAAGAAACTAAACAGTTTGATACCAGAATCGTTTCTGTAGCTTAAAGGGTTTTTGAGTTATTAGCGACCGAAAAACGTACGGAAGACATGCCTTGAGGGCATTCACAGTAAAAAGTTATATGTATGTAACAGACTAAAATGGACAGAAACCCCCAGCCCCTTAGGATCTGTACATCCAAACACGTAGTGGTTGTTTTGGGTCTGCACAGTATTATTTGAATGTCCACAGGTAAAGTTGACGGTGTTCCTTGAGAGAAGGTCTGAATTCCTGGTCAAAGTTGCATGGTGGATCATTTTCCTGACAGTCATTGCACTGCTGCTGCTGCTGGCCTTTTCCGGCTTCGTGTTGTGGAAGGTAACAAGAAATGGATCGTGTAAAATGTTTGTAGTGGAAATGTGCCAAAACGGGTGTGGATGAACAATTTCTGACATTAACCTGCTTTTATTTTAGTCAGTCAAAATCCGTCAAATCACTCTCCTTGTGGTGATAGCAAGCAATAAAAGCAAGGTTTTTCCAACTGTTTTGGACACTTACTCCACTTTACTCTTAGCATTTCTCCTAAATTATGAATAATTTACAGCAAATGCAAAATGTAAAATTCACTGTACTGATTTCTGCAATTTGAATGCTTAAAATGTGCATAGATAAGGACTTTTAGATGTACAGTGAGTATGGACAGTGTATTGCAACATTTACTGTTCGGCATGAATTTACTTTTTACAAACTTCTCTATGTATTGTCTCACTAAATGTAGTCTTACATTGTCCCCCCCTCTCTGTCATTTCTTCCTGTAAGCGTGGGTGCATCCGATGCTTCGATTATGAGAAGAACCTCTTGCATGATGGAGACCCAGACAGAGACAGCCCCCCTTAAAGGCTAAAGGGCAAACCAACCTTAAGGACACAGAGGTTTAAGGCCTGTGCAGTGACCTGGTGACACTGTGGCTTCAGTAGTGAACTGTTGCTTTACACCAATTAGCACAGAATTATCTGATATTTTTCAGAGGAACTGAGGCAGCAGGCATTAAATGAAAGGAGACATCCTTTTTTGTAGTCTAATTTATGTTGATGTTGACTAAATATGACATCATAGTTCTCATAGTTCTGTTGTAGCCCAACTGCACTTGTATTTCTAGAGTGTTCATGAGTTTTTAT
The DNA here is from genome assembly GCA_024447675.2 of Pterophyllum scalare. NCBI lineage: Eukaryota > Metazoa > Chordata > Actinopteri > Cichliformes > Cichlidae > Pterophyllum > Pterophyllum scalare. Next base: position 5,101 of record JAMQGT020006983.1, read on the forward strand.
GGCATACATAGAAAATAAATTCATTAAAAAGAAATTATATATATATATATATATATATACATATATATAGCAACACGTGTATAAAGAGGACAACTTGTTCATACAAAATATGACAAGGATTCTATTCCACTTCCATAAGATCCATTCTCAATTACATCCCGCCCCCGTCTCCCAGCAAGCCTCCTCTCTCCTGTGCCCTTCAGGTACATTTTAGGAAGTGAGACATCCTTCAGCATGATATACTGAGATTGATTTCCAGATCACAGGAAGGAGACGAGGAGACACAAATCAGAGAAATGATAAATGCCTCTAGTATGTATTTATAGGAGCTGAGATGCAAAAGTTCACGTCAGCACAAAATAAAGGCCCGGTAGTGCATTTTGCATTTATTAGATGTTAGAATTCCTTTTCGGCCTCTTGCTCTCTTGCCAGTGTACCTCCCTTCTCTTCTCCTTGTCTCCTAGTTTACCCCAGGGAAAGATTGTTCTGGATTTTGTTTTGTTGTAGTCGGCTTTGTTGGATAACCTTGTAGCTCTCTGCAGTCACTGTGTGTTTAGATTATCCTCTCATTCAGCCTTTGTTCACCCCAGTCAGCTGACTCAAGTTCTCCTGTTCATCTGCTGACTTGTGCATTTGGTCTAAATCTGAACACTGAATCAAATATGCAATAAATGAAAGAACATCTGAGATGTAGGCATATCTTGTTTAGTTACTGCATTTTGGCTGCTACTGAATAAAAGTAAAGAATCAACATATTTTTCTTTAGTTTTTTAATGAAGCAGAAAATATCACTTGTTTGATACCAAAAAACTGTTACAACAACATGGAAAAAAAGGTTGTGCTATACTTTCACCATGGAGGAATGTGAGTTGTAGGAATGAACGCGAATTCGGACTTGTGGACAACTTTCCTAAAGTTTAATGGAAATACTGCAGCCGCCACAGACATGTCTGACTGCCGAGCACTGAAAGCACACGATTAAAACACTGTTGCTTTTAAAATACTGTGAAACACTTTTTTCATTGTCTTTGTGCAATATAATGCTGTGTGTGGTGAAGTCTTGTATATGCTTCCTACTGAAGGTTTTCATTTCAAATGAACATATCCACCTTTGACTGCTGGCTTGTTGGTAGTAAAACAATTTTATGTCGTTCACTGAATATTTTCAGAGTCACTGAAAACAGTTGGTATTTGGGGCAAAGATGGATATATTATAGAAGGAAAGCCTTGTCTAGATCATATTCCTACTGTAGGTCATCTTAGTGTATTTAATTCTGTTACAAGCAAGTGGGATTTCACTGTTTCTCTTTAAGTGTCCTTTTGCAGTATCTATACATTCTCTTATATCCTCAGTTTCTCTTTTCTCTTGAGCTGTTCTATACACTCACTTTCATCATCTCTGAGGAAAAGTCGAGCATTTAGGGAACTGTGCTTATTTGCTTTCTTGAAGGTGGACCTGGTGCATGCAGCTAGCTATGATAGCTTAGCATAAAAATGTAACATGACAAATGCTGAACTTTTACCCTACAAAATGCAAATAAATATGCTATACTGAATATTGTTTAAGATAATGTTACTTTAAAGATGCTGAAAATTCGAGTGTAAAATTGATACTACAAGCACTTCATTAAGAGCCTGCAGTACCAGGTTGGACCCAGTATTGCCTTTAGAACCGCCTTAATTCCACATGACATAGAATCTACAAGGTGCTGGAAACACTCCTCAGAGATTTTGGTCCACATCATCACACCGTTGCTGAAGATTTGTCACCTGCGTATCCATCATACAAGTCTCCCATTCCACCACATCAAAAAGGTCACTCTGTTGGGTTGAGATCTGGTGACTGTGGAGGTCATTTGAGTACAGTTTGAGATGATCTTTGTGACACAATCTGAAAACAGCCATCAGAAAGGGGGTACACTGTAGTGGTAAAGGGATGGGCTTAGTCCACAGCAATACTCTGGTAGGCTGTGGTGTTTCAACTGTGTTGAATTGATACTAAAGGTCCCAAAGTGTAACAAGAAAATATCCTCCACAGTCTGAACCACTGTTACAAAGCAGGATGGATCCTTGCTTTCATTTCCCTTTTTTCTTTTACACCAGATTCTGACCGAGCCATCCGAAGATCGCATCAGAAATCAAAAATTCTTTAGACCAGAATAATTTTCTGTGGTCCAATTTTGATGAGCCCAGGAGAACTGTAGTCTTTTTCCTGTTATTAGCTAATAGGAGTAGCACCTGGTGTGGTCTTCTGCTGCTGTAGTCTGTCTGGTTCAAGGTTCAGTGCATATGGCCATACTCTTCTGACCTCCGGCATCATCAAGGCATTTTCATCCAGAAAACTGTCAATCACTGGATACGTTTTCTTTGGTGCATTGTCTGTAAACCCTAGAGGTGATTATGTGGGAGAATCTCAGTAGTTTCTGAAATACTCAGACCAGCCCATCTGATACCAGCAACTATGCAGAAAGTCACTTAGATTTTTTCTTTTCCAAATCCCAGCTTCAACTTAAGCAGGTCTTCTTGATCTTATCTGCATGCCTAAATTGACTGAGTTGTAATTAGCTGAATAGATATGTGTCAACAAGCAACTTAACAGGTGCACCTACTGAAGTGGCTGTAAGTGCATGTTGGTCTATATCGTGGTAAACAGCATTTTTTACTAGTTAGTAGATATGTCAACTGGTTCCTGTCCATAAGTAATCAGCATATAATGCCTGTATAATGGCAAATTGTTCGTGCAGACATCAAACCTGTCAAAACATTTGTGGATTTTGCAGCTGCTGGTATATAGATCTTATCAAGACAGAGCCAAGCTAGTTGTTTCCCTTTAAACTAATCAGCAGCTGATTATATCTTCATGTTTTCTTAATCTTCTCACTTTACACTAAGCATACTTCCCAAAAAGCCAAACTAATCCTTTGTCTTCCTGTCCTCTTTCCTAATGACAACTCCTCACAAGCCTCATCTTTTAAAGTCTTTGATTTTGTCTTCATCAAAACACATGAAAGGTGAGAGCCATTGTCTAAGTTCTGACATCCTGACCATTCAGTCCAGTGTTACAATACATAGTGTGCTCACTCACTGTTTAACAACTTTTGGAAAAATAAGTACAAAAGTGCACTATTAACAAAGAACGTCCCAACTTCCCCTCAACAAGACTTCAAAATGTGACTTGAATCCAGCACATATAACAAGCATTATAAAACAATCACACAAACACACTCACACATGATGCTCCTTAACACTCTCTGGTTAGGAGTGAGCGAAGCCAGAAAACAACTACAGCTGATTAGTAAATGACGTGTATGTGTGTGTGTGTGTGTTTTTAAATGTTTGGTTTACAGAAAGGTAACAATACTTGATTTTTCCTTTGTTGCCACCAGAGAAAGTTAAAGACAAACTTAAAAACAACACAGCCATTGCCTTAAAGCAATAATAAAAACAAAATATGATATTACAAATAAATTAAAAACAGCAATATATTACACTAATTTAAGTAACCCAACTTGGTTGCGTTTACATTCAAAATCAGCCTGTTGTTTGGTTTTAAGAGTCACACTTTCATCTTTCTTTTTTTTTTTAATATTTCCAAGCCAAAATATGGCAATTTTAAAAAAAAAATCAAATCAAATTTATTTTTACTGCTTTCAAAAGTTGGAAAAATTGAATGAACCATGCCTAACCTGAAATTAAATGCATTTAAATTAAATTTCATGAGAAAAGCAGCAAACAAATGTACTCACATTAAATCAGCTGCTCACTGAAACTACATAGTAATTACTGGAATGACTAATATCTACCTCACAGACCACCAAGCAGTCACCTCCATCGCCCAGACATGCTGCTAATTCACTTGATTTTAAAAAGTTTGTTCCTTTGTTCCCCTTAAGACTTCCAGCACTGCACATCGTTCAGCCTCTAACTCCAATCAGTTAAACATGGCACTAAAAAAATTTATTTTAAGTCTTGTTTGTAATTATCAGTGTGTGGTAATGTCTCATTAGATTCTTGGGGAGTAGGAAAAATATTCACTATTTATTTAGTGCTGTAAACAGGTCTTTGATTATTGCTGACTTGGCCTGTTTTTTGAAGTGTTTTTTTTAAATGCTGGTGTAACCGAATGGAATGGCAATTATTTTCTTAACAATGTGCTTTAGACTCCAGCATGACAGAAAATTCTCCTTCACCTCTGCACTGTAATAACCAGCTATCTCCACATGGTGGCAACAATGACCACAAAAGGCAAAGACAACAAAGAAAACTGGGAGAAGGCGAGCAGACCGCCTGCAGATCGAACCCGTCCATTCCCGTTTCTGTTCCACTTGGAGCCGCTTCTGTCTCTGCCTCGAGGCGGCTTTGCAGGGTTGGAGGCGGGGTTATTTGAGGGTTTGCTGTAGGGTGGAGAGTAAGGCCCATACCCTGGCCAGTCATGATTGTATCTTTCCCCGACATCCCCACCTCCTGAGCCACTGCCCTCCTCACCTGAAACAAGGAAAACACATTTTCAGCTAATGTGTGGAGCAGATATAAGAACAGAAGGTCAAAAACTCCTTTTTAGATAAACATTTATTTTGACAGGAACACTCACTATCCATGAAATCCATGTCCTGACCGCTCATAGCGTGCCTCAGTTTATTGGTCACCACCCTCAGCTCCATAATCAGCTGCCTGGTTCTCACATCTGGACGGGCAATGTCCACCTCCACCTCAGGATTGTTGATCTGGCTCACCAGACCGTCACCTGTCACATCTGGCAGGTACCTGAGCATGCATACCAAAAGGTGTTCACATACAGAGTAACTTATGCTCTATATAATTTTCTTAAGAAAAGAAGACTAAAGGTTTCTTCAACATATAGTAATAGCTTTCATAATCACATTTTTAATAGCATGGCTCTAGTGATGGTTATGGCTAATCAGACCCCCTACTTTGGTCCAGACAGAAACATCTCAGCAGCCATCATCTGATGGATTGCTTTGACATTTTGTACAGACACTAACTGTCCCCAGAGGATTAATCCTACTGATCCGGTTTCATGTGGCTGCCTGCACCACTGGGCTGACATTTTTGGTACAGAGCAAACTCTTTCTGCAGCTATTCGTTGGTTTTATGTGACACTTTATTTGAATTTGTAATAACTTGTGTATTACAAATTCAATGTATCAATGCTCATTTGGTTTTCGTTTTTATGTCCTGATCTTCTGCTGCTCTTGCTTACTTTACTGGAGATGCTGACCTCTTCCTTACAGGACAGTAAGCTGCACCAGATATTCTTAAAACTACAATCTGGAATGCCCAAAGGACATTTTGATAGTGGTCGATACAATCTTTAAAATAAGATCTTAAAAATATGAACATTCACTTATTGTATGTGTGTGTATCTTTGACTAAGATAATTATAGAAGTGCCTCATTTGATAACAGAACATCTGGCTCGAGCCCCAATTTGTGACTGAAGCTGCTAAGATTGATGTGCTTCTACATAAAATGTTGACCGATGAAGGTGGACACCAAATCTGTCAGTATGCACCTTTTTTCCATGTAGCACACTCAGCAGTGTTTCCTCTTCTTGAGCCTGATTCATTGGTGTTGAGCCATATGTTTGTGCACGAAACCAAGCAGACCCAGGTAGAGAACATGTGGGTGAGTTGTGGCGGCATAATTAAATAAACTCAGTTCCATCTGTTGCATCGTTCCACCTCTGCACCATCACTCACTCACTCACTCCTCCTCCTCCTGTGCCTGTGCAGACCCTCCCCTCCGCAGCCCTTTGCTCTGATCTCGCTCACCTCCCCCGGGTCTGCCCGTTCCAGCAGCGGTCCTCATTAGTGACGTCGGCAGCCATCTTCTCATCGTTGCAGATGGTGTGTGGGAGGGACACCCAGAAGCCCCGCATGGGCCGCAGTCGCTCTTTCAGCTCGGTAACCTGTGTGGAGGTGGAAGGAAACTGGATATGAATCAGACCTGGTTTTAAAGTATCCTTGTACGAAAGCTGCAGGGCTGATGCTGGGTAAAAGTAAAAACCTAACACAACATTGCTTCTGGGTCAACTCTTAAACCACACTTCTTTTCAGTCTTATGAACAGATATAAATACCTAATACCCTCCTCATCTGCTCCCTGCTCTTAAGATCATATTTTTTTATTTATTTTTTTTGGCATTTCAAGCTTGCAAATCCACTCTATTCACACAAATGCTGTCTGGGCTCTAACCACAGGGCTCTCGGTTATTAGGTACTCTTAACTTATTTTAGTGTTGTTTTGTCTGTCTTTTTCCCCACTCGGTCTGAGTAAGACTTACACACAGGGCAAACACATTTCAGATTCTTACAGTTTTATCGTGATACGTTTAAATAATGCTCAACACAGAGAGATAACTTGTGCACCATTATAATGTGATTATTTGCAAGCAGAACCTATTGGACATTGATTCAGAGCCACAGTGCTGTTTGTTCCTTACTAGTCGATCCAGGTTGGTGCCTGCAGCAGTGGTGGGTTTCTCTTCAGGGGTGTAGGTGCGGAAGGGCCTCCTGTTACTCCCTGACTCTTTGGGTGACCGTTTGGACCTTGCTGAAGCTGGCCTGGGGTTTCCACAACCTTGGAACACCTGAGGTAAGCAACGACACCAGCGTAAGTAAACAGCTGTATGACAGACATTTTAAGGTTCTTCTATGCTGTGTCATAGTTTAAGAAAGTTGGATATTCTCAAACTATCTCAGAATTACTTCTGGCAACACCTGAAGAGCAAGTGTTAAAAGGCTTAGTGCTTTTTTTTGAGAGATAAAAAAAGACAGGTTTGATTTAAGTTCTGAATTAAAGCTTTAAAAGAAGAAGAAAGAAAAAACACCGGGGACCTTGAGTTTCTGGGGAGGAGAGTCAGTGACGTCTACAGACAAAAATGTTGCAACCGAACAATATAACACTTTTGAAAAGGCTCCCTGTAACCTCAACAGTCACGCTGTGTTAGTGAAAGAGTGCAGTCATACAAAGCTGGCCTGTAAAGCAGAGAGCTGTCTGTTCCTTAAAGCACTACCACCGCAAACCAGCAGCATTTCTGTTTCTAACAAGACGTGGGTGTCTCTCTGGTGGATTCACTCCTGGGATGTCTGCCATGTTTTAATCATACTCCGAGGCTATCGTGTTCTCATCTTTACTGCATGCTGTCTCATTAGAAAGCTTAAAATTGAAATTAAATAATTAAGATTACAGCTCTTGCTTGAAGATGGAAGATCATCATTTTATGTCCTCTCAACGGTTCAGTTAACATTTCAGTGGAACAGCTCAAGTGCCAAACTCTGGGAAAGCAATAAAAATGTATCAACGCTCATTTGGTTTTCATTTTTATGTCCTGATCATCTGCTGCTCTTTCTTACTTTACTGGAGATGCTGACACTGTTTTCCTGCATGTGCATGATGGCCTCTGACACTTTGACAGAGATGGAGTCGGCTGCAAGCTCCATGTTGAAAGGCCCCTCCAGCTTCTCTGAAACCTGGTACAGAGCATCTGCAAAACAGAGACAGAGATGGTAGGGTGATAAAGTTTGCTTTGACTCTAGTTCTCACTCTCAGATTATATATATAGAAAAAAACTGTGTGTAGGTGGCCAACTGAGGAACCTGATAAATGTCAAGACAATGGTTCCCTGTGCCTGGAATCCCCCCCCCTGGCCCAGCCCCAGCCAACCAGCTAAAAGAGTTTGATTTACATCTCTTTGGGGGGTGTTCAGTAAGATAAAGAAGCAAGCTGTCATAATAAAAAGAGAAGCGTGAAAAAGAGAAAAGAATGGTGGTTGGACAAAAGGGTGCATGAGGGTAAAATGGTTTTGAGTTCAGCAGCCATGGATGGAGTGATGAAAGGTAAGAGGAAGCACTCCAGATGAAAAGAGGGGAAAAAAATAGAGAGAATGTAAGGGTTTGATGAAAGGAGAAAGGAAACACAGGAAGACAGATCAGTTGTGAAGGAGCAGAGAGGCATGAATGATTAATGGAGGAGGAACTCATTAGGGAAAAGGACGTGAAAGTAAATGAGTGACAGGGGAACAAGAAAGGATCCTACTTTTTGGTATGCCTGATTTAATTATAATGATAATAATTCAAAATGCTCTTAAAAGTCATTTAGGCACAGATTTCTTTTAATGCTTAAGGACCTAAAAAAAAAAAAAAAAGCTGATTTAAGCTTCCTGAAATGCTTTAGGAGAAAAATTGAAAACATCACGCACCACGTATCAACAACATATGAGAATGTAGCTTCTTCTATCACCCACCAATGAAATTGTTCCATTCGGTGTCCAGGTCAGCCTGATTGGCCAAGCAGCCCTTCATCACGTTAAGGCACAATGAGTGGCAAGGCCGCAGGGAGGGCATACCTCGACACAGGGGGCAGTACCACTGACGCATCAGGCCACGCACACACTCTGAATCTGCAGTTAACTAAAGACAAAGCCAAGAATAAATACACACACACACACACACACACACACACACACACACACACACACACAGAGAGAGAGTGACCGTCATTACGGCTGCTTCACAAAGGAGTTTTACAAGTTTGCAGCTCCAAAGTTGATCCAAAATTTACATTTTAAATATAATTCCTTGCCAGTATATTTTAGACAGTAGAATATATTGGATTAAATATGCCATTAAAGATAAGCATGAGGAAACGCTGAATAGGAACCACTCACCTTTGTTGCTTTGTTGACAATATCCCGACCAGTAGCAAGCCCTTGAGATAGCGCTCTGGCTGCAATGAAAGCTCTCGACACCTGAATATCAAACCAAAGATAACAGATTAGGGTCATGCTTTACCAGTCTCCATATCTAGATATAATATAAGTACACATCAGCTCTGCAGATTTTACTATATACACACTTGTACACGAAGTTTGCGAGGCACATCCCCAAACGGCTGCAGCTGTTCAGCGTGCTTGCTGACACACTCCAGGTAGTCCTCACTGAACTGATACTGGGGGTTCACGAGAGAGAAGACCCGCTCCACCAGTCTGGACCAGAAATCTGCGAGAACCTCTGTCAGACTTACACTGCCCCCTGTGGACAAAAGAATAACTGTTAGAGTGTCTTGGAATACATCGTTTTCTTATCTAATAAATGCTTTGAAAAAGAGTGACAGCAGAAATCCTTGAGCATCTTGGGGTGCATTTCATCATCTTAGGGTGATGAAGAGTATTTAAGGGCAAACTTCTCTCATTTTCCTTCCAATAAAAACTACATTAAGCTTGTAAAAGCCAGAAAAGAAATTACTTTGGAAAGCAGGGACACATTTGAACAGCTAAAAGGACAAATAAACCATGCGGAAATTTTTGCGTGAGCTGTTTACATTTGTATTTGGTGCCCTAATGACTAATGGTAAGGTGACTGCATAAAAATTCCAAGGTTGATGAAGGAAAATACTGAAAAATTATTTTACAAATATGCCATCCTTTCACTAAAGTGTTTTTCTCCTTGGCTACACACACAGTAAAAGATATTTGGAGAAATCTGATTGACATTGCTTTAAATATCCCACTCAACTTGTTGACGCAGTGGAGAAATAATAATTTGGGGGAAAAGATGGTGCAACAAGAGAAGGTAAAGAGTGAGCACTTTCCTTACCTACTTAAATAACACTCTAGCACAGTACCTCTCACTTTGGTGAAAAATACCGTAATCAAATAAAGTATAACTGGACAAAACTTAACCCAGCACTTGATCAATAATAGCTGAAGAGTTCTTAAAATGACCGCACACAACTGAACACTAAACCTTTTCTGTTTTGTAGCAGAGTAGCATCCATAATGTGTTGTCTGCTTGGGTGTCTGCACAGAATAAGCATGCAATATCTCCAATCTGTAGTCTACTATACAGCCCTAAATTAGCCATACGTGCTGTTTGGCAGACAATGACAGGCTGACTTAGCAGCCTGCAGATGGAACAGTCAGCGAGCGGCTGTGAAGCCAAAAACAGAGCGATCTGGAACAAAAATAGAAATGGTCTGGCATCTGTGGGATTCCAGTTCTCGCTCTCCTTTTTTCCTCCGGTTTTTCCTGGCATTTCGGTTCTCCTCAAAAGACAATGATGCTTTTTTTGCCGCTGTCCATAGCTGTTGAATTACCACAACATGAGCGTGGACTGATTGAACTATACATAAATGTTGGTGCTGGAAGGAATTATTGTACCTCTTTAACCAGAGTGCAGCCTTTTAAAACATTTCCCTGCAGTTATTCTTTCCTCATAGTGGTGTTGGAGCCCAAAGTAGGCTACATAAGCCAGGCAGCTTCCTTAAATTAGTGGGTTTTTTTTAACACTATGCAATAAAACCTGGACCCCCACCCCCACCCCTCCCATTTTGTTTGGATTGGAAGCTAGTGCTTGCCATTTGTGTTTTAGATCAGTAACCCCTAATTACACCCCCAGTTTCCTTGTTTCATATGGCAGATCCAACCAAAGTCCAATCAGCAGCCAGCCTGACAACTTACTGGGGCACTTATCAGGGCAGTTATTTTCAGGGATATTCTAAATTAACTTTAATTTAAAGACTTCATGTATAGAACTGCCAGTCAAATTTGACAAAAATCACTGACAAAGTTTGCTGACTGGTGGCATTCTTCCATAGATTTGAATTTGCGTGCTGTTTCTATCTTTTATAGTGTCTCAGATCCAGCCGAGGTGTGATATAGCTTTGCCAAAATCATGAGATTATCTGACTATCTATGACTGTCGAGGTGGGTAAAGGAGTGTTAAAACCAACCAGAATAATATCTGCGAAGCTCCAGGAACAGCTCTTGGAAGACATGTGCGTTCTGGGTGAAGAGCAGGCCATAGGTCTTAGTAAACATCTGGTTCATAGACTTCTCTGAAAGGTCTATAAGCTCTTTGAAGAACTCTGCGCAGAGACAGGAAAAAAAACAGTGATTAGATATAAACTGGTCACCCACCTTCTTTTTCTATAATATCTCAGCCAGGTTTCTGTGCAAGCGCTCCCTCACCCACCTCCCCTCCCTGAAAGATTAACAGCTCAGATCCCGCACACTGGTAAATGGATTTAACAAAATGTACTCGATTTAAAATCCATCTTTAAGACTCATATGCAGTCTCCCACTCCTTAAGCGTCTTTACATGACTCATCATTATACATTATATAAAAGTGTGACGAAGGGTGATAACAGTCTACTGCAGGTAGGAGGAGAAAGGGTAAATTCAGCTCTGTACAGCAACTGCTACAAACCTGCACCTACAGACACAGAATTCGAAACAATAAGTGATAATCTTTCAGATACAGACAGCTATTAAAAATGTTTGGGTATCCAGTTTACAGTTTACAAGCCATGATTAGTCCTACTGAGCCAGTGAAAATTGTTATGTCTAGGTACCCCTGATGAAGTCATAGTAGTATAATCATGGTTAATTCAGCTTAGGCTACCAGGTTATATATTTCCAATGGAACGGCTCAACTGGAACTGTGTTGGGAAGGGTCTAATTGAGATGCATTATGGGAAATGTAGTCAGCAGTGTTATTCAGAGCTGAAAAAGATACTATAGACTAAAATGCAGGATAGCTTGGGCCTGGTTGCTTCATTTGTAACTAGTTTTATAAGCAGTCTCTTGTGAGTCCCCACCTTTATGAAAATGTCCCACGGCTGCTGGAATTACATACATAACAAGCATGATATGTGCTGTACTTCAAGCTTCTAGCAGTCAGTTTAGTAGCTCAGAAGTATGACCTGAAGGGAATTAAGAATGTAATTTTTTTTTTCAATTCAAACCCACTGCTTTTATTTTGGTAGATAGAGAGGGTAATTTTTCACCTAAAAATTCTTACCATGGCAACAAAAGTAATAACTGCCTTCTAAGTGGCTTCAAATCAGATAATGCTCCCATTAAAAACATGACAACTGTGAAAGTGTCAGCCTCTCACCATCAAAACCTGCGGTGTCTCTGGGTAAAGGTGGTCAAGAGAAACTGGCTGTTGTCTGCAATTGCTTTGAGGAAGTCCCTCTTCCGCTCTGCTGGGACAGAGTCTCCTCCATCTGACTGGAGCAGCAGGTGTAGTCCTGAGGACAGAGCCGCAGGTGCTCACCTGGACCAACATAAAACCAGGCCAGAAGAGAAAGCAGAAGGTTGATCACACAGTTAGAAAGTGTACAGTGAGAAATCTGATTCTTCTGGGTTTACTAACAATATATAATTATATGCTTCTGCTGCACTTGGTGTTGTATAATTAAGAGCAAGGTCAATTTCCATTGGGGGAGGGGGGGTCAAAGCAGATTTTCTTTTAGTTTGAAAGTCAATTCCTCCACTTGTCAGTCCGTTCAGTGGGGAAATCTTATTAAAGATAACGGCTTGATAGAAAAAAAATTTAATTTCCATGCATGAATTATTCAACTTCAATCTGTCTCTCCTTGTCAGCCCAGGTTAGGTCTTTGATAAGTCTGAGGTAATGATATATGCAAATGAAACGGGGGGGGGGTGACACTCAACATATGCAAAAGGCTTGAATTCTTTGTTTCGATAAGGTCGGATCTGACATTAAATATTGCGACTGTCAATAGAGCCGAAAGTCTGATTCCTGAACTCCACCCTGGCCGAGGTTCCTCTGCCTCTTTTGTTCTCTCACTATTAGCCCTCTCTCATCCCTCTATTTCCATTGCTAAACTGCCTCCCTTCATCCTTCACTCTCCCGGCCATCTGCTCCCCTGGCCCACGGGACAGTGAGCCAAGACTCAGGCAGTGATATCCCAACACACACATGTGCACACACACTCACACAAAAAAATCAATTCAGCAGTTGCCTCACACACTGAGCTGGAAAAACAAAACAAAACACTGCAAGCATAGATTTTATTCATAATTACTTTTAATAGTAGCTCCATGTGTGTCTGGGTGTAACAAATACATCTTCTCGCTGATTTATATGCAAAGCTAAACCTCCAAGAAGTAAAAGCCTACATTTTCACTCTGTCATTTTCTCCCTCACGTGGTCAGACACACAAAAAAATTAACATATAAAACCCACTTTCCTGCATCCCCTCCTCCTCGGTTCTACCCCCTCACCAACTTCAAATTATTCAAAATCTGACTGTTTGTAATCCACATCCAATCTTCTCATTCTGAAGATAAGATTATCACCAGTGAACAGAGCCTATGGGTGTATATGCAGGGATTTAGCAGTGAGCCAGTAGGCAAAGACTAATTAGGGGCGAGGTTCTTTGTTGCACCGGTGTTGGCAATTTGCTCATCCCCTTAATCATCCTATTTAAACCGCACAGAGGGGAGGAGGGGGCGGGTGTAATTTGTTTTAAACCATACCGCATTGTTTCTCTGGGTGAAAACGCTCCATGGTGTTCCCAGACCGGTTCTCTGGAGCGTTTTAGTGAGTTTAGAGCCACACTGTACTTTTTGGCATCACTTTTGCTGTGAGTGATTTGTTATATCTCTGTTCATAGGGCATTTCCTACCATATACTGTTCCCTTAAAAATGCCTGCGGTGCTGAGCAGTGAGTTTACACTGACCTTAATGTGCATACTGTTATTTTTATCCCATGCTGACGCGCCTACAGTTCTGCTGCGACATAACTGCACCCTATCTTAAAATTTACTGTTAAATCTGCCCATACATCATTACAGACCGTCCTGTGTGGGTCCCAAGAACTGTATAGTTTAATTTATCCCTGCTTTGGGACATACGAAGAGTCTTACCAGAAATTTGAGTCTGCGGAGCGGTGCTTGTGCTGTACCCCTTCTCCAAGTACACCTGCCGGGTGTCCGAGCAGCTTCTCCCCGCGGCAGCCAAAGGGCTCCGGGTCCCGGAAAGGGAAGCAGTCGTGCAGAGAAGCACCAGCAGCCCATACCTGGGGAAAGACACCCGGGTATCCATCCTCGTTTTTGAAAAATACTCCAGTGAAAGGTTCAGATAAAACCAGACTACGGTTGCAGCTGCTTATAAATGAATGACTCTCTGGCCGGTTTAGATGCACGCAAAAGTGAAAGGAGTTACAGGATCCCAAAGCGTCAGCCGTTTGAAACAGTCATAGTTTTTCCCCAATAAGTGCAATGAACATCCGGGCCGTGTTTTTACATCACACGCAGGGCTGCGTTTCCATCGACCGTGTCCATTTAATTTGTCCTTCCTGGGAGACCCGCTGTTGTACGTAAATGCACTGTGAGTGTGAATGAGGCGCTCCCGGCCCTCAGCATCATCTGACAGGCAAACTGCGTCAAAGACTCGGGACGTAACCAGGGTGATACCGGAAAAAGGACTGCTGTCAAAATAAAAGAGGCCACTTTAGTTGTAGTTGATGGGACAAATGGAAGAGTTGTAAGAAAAAGAGCATAAAACAACCGTATAAACATTGTGGTTTTTTTTTTTTGTTTTGTTTTTTAAAGAGAAAAAGATGTCTCAAAGTTGATCATTATTTTTAATTTGTTTCAAAAAAATCATGTAGAAGTGGCAGGCTGGGGCCTTTCTATAAGCAGATCTTCTAATGTCTGGGTGGATTTTTTGCATGTACTCCAGCTCCCTCCCACAGTCCAAAGACATGCATGGGGTTAAGTTAAATAGTGATTCTAACTGGTGATGCAGAAGAAGATGGCTGGACTGACGTTGAAATGGCTTGCCATTTTATTTAGGGTGATCAGATCCCATAAAACTAAATGTGGGACAAGGAATGTTTGTGTGGGATATAAAAGCAGCTTTAAAAAATAAACACAACTATGCCTTATTGTTTACAGTGGTGATGGACGGGTTGAGGTCAGGTAGAAGTCTCAGTAGTTACTGATGTTTGCAGATGACATTGTGCTCTGTAGGGAGCACGTGGAGGTATGCACTGGGGAAAAGAGCAATGAAAATCAGTACAAGCAAGACAAAATACAAGTTTATGAATGAGAAGGAGACAGGTGGAACAGTGAAGCTGATTTTAAAGCTGAGTTTAAATACATGGGGTAAACCATCCAAAACAACAGACAGTGCATATGAGAGGTGAAGAAGAGGGTGGAGATGAATGTTGGGGATGATTTGTAACAAACGGATAGTAGCCGGGGGAGGTTTACAAGATGATAGCGAGAACTGACAGTGGTGCTGACAAAAAGACAGGAGGACGAGCTGGAGGTGGCAGAGCTGAAGATGCTAAGATTTTTGTGACCAGGATAGACAGGATTATAAATGAGAATATCAGAGGAGCGGCTCAGGTTGAGCAGGTTTGGAGCCAAAGATAGAGAGGCAAGGTTGAAATGAGTTGGACGTGTGTGTAGTAGGGACAGCGGATATACAAATGTTGAATATGGCGCTGCCAAGCACGAGCAAGAGAGGAAGAAGGACATGTAGAGGGTTGGTGTAACTAGAGACAAGGTGAGATGTTTTTACATTTTCTTTTGCAATAACTGAAAACTATGAACACCTGCTGTTCTGTCTGATAATCATCTTTGAGTTTCAATATGAATGTGTTCCTAGGTTACCATATTGTCCCAATATGTTGGACAGGAGGAAAATGGATAAAAATTCCGTGAAGGCCCATATAAAGTGAGCCACCTGGTACTCCTTTTCCTAATAGAACAGAGCACATTTTCTAATATTAGTTATATAACAGTCTACACTATTATTTTTGTATTCATTGAGAACAATGTCAGATTAATATAATCAGACTTCCATCAAAACCAGACTGTCAGATAGTGCCTAAGGGGTAAGTTTTTTGTAGAAGGCTCAAAACTGCAGCAGCTCCCAGTTAAAAGCATTGCCAGTCAAGTGTTGGACAACTTACAAACATATACTGTAATTGTCCTTTACTTTTTTCCTCATGACCAGCCTTAATGTAAAAGATTAGAGTTTAAAAGCTCTTATTTTTATTGCCTAGTTTTATCACTATGTTGAGGTGAAGGACCAGACTTCTAAAACAAGAGAGATGGTTTTTAGGCAAATTTCACAAGTTACTTAGAGACAAATTGAGAATGTTATGGATAAGAAGAAAATGTTTCTGGATCTTGTCAAGTTGAAGAAGAAGACTGAAGTGCATTAGTTTAGTTCTAAATATTTGTAAATCCACTGTGCATGTATATTAACAGAGTTGAAATTGCGCTTGTTTTAAAATACACCTCCGGCTGTCCATCATCTGGAACAGTCTGACATTTCTGCAAGACACATAAAAACAAAGAGGAAAATAATCATAGAAACATTCATTTATATGATATTTAAAATTATTCCTATTTACAGCTTTGTGCTTTTATGGCTTAGCTTTCTTTAGACTAATCTCATGTCATCAGCAGGGGGCAATCAGTGTTTTATTTTGAAGGTGAAGACCAGAAGCTGTGTTTCACCCTGGCTGTTTTGACACTGGTGGTCACAGCCTCTCAAACACAGAACAATGGACCAACAGGGGAGAGAGGGGTGAGGAACCTATGGTGCCGGGGCAGGGCGCAGCAGTGAACCACCTCAGGGTGCTAAAAACTGGAGATAGAACCATGAAAGATATGAACACAGAATAAATAAATAACAATAAAAAAACATATAAGAGTAAATTAGCTGCAAGGTGAAACGTTTAACTCACTGAGCAGTATAATATAGTTCCTTTTACTGCCTAAACTACCAGGCAACCATGCTCAGGGACTGACCAATGAAAATCGAGTTATATTCTGCTAGGACCAATGCACAGCGGCGCTCTTTTGACGCTTCTCGGTTTCTGAGGAAGAAAAGTTCGCTATAGCAGAAAGTTACTGATCAGTAACATTATCAGGTGGTAAACTTGTCATTAATCTGCTAGTAGTGGTTATTGATTAGTTTCATTTGAAGTACTTTGCTTAGTATGTCTTGGAAGCCGTATCTATCCAGTAAATTCGCGGGTTCTTCAAATAGGCTAGCTAAGTTTCGCGGGTCATGTAGCTCGTTTCATTTTGCTAATTTTCTCCGCAGCCTCCACTCTTTCTACTGAATAAAGTGAGCCTGGTGATTTCCTGGCGCTAAAATGGCAAGTGGAAGCTCAGCTTTGGACAGGTAATGCTTATACTTTTGTGTTTACATGTGGAAAGGTTATCTGGGGCCAGAAGCAGCCCGGATAAGCGAAGAAAATGGATGGAAGGTTAAGGATAAATTAAATAACATTAATTTGAAGGAGTTCATATTGAAAAGCATTGTGAAAGTTGCCACTAATGCTCTAGGTGCTCTTAGTTAATTAGCTAATAGCTTAAGGGTTACATATATTGTAATTCCACTTTTTTTTTTAATCATGATACTTACTCTAGTGCTGTAGTCTTTGCCTTTCATTTTAATTTGCTAAAATAATGCTGAAATTTATCTAGACTCGATTGTTTTCCTTGTCTTATAGTCTTGAGGAGTTAGACTGCTTCTCTGACTCAGGCAGTGACTATGAGGCCACCATGAAAACAACAAAGCGAAGAAAACCAACAGTATTTCAGCATCAGGTAAATTTCTTAGTCTCTTTAAAATAGTGCCAGTTGATTATTGGTGATTGTAAAAGATTAAACTGCCATCGCAATAGATGTAAATGTATATTTTTGTATTTATTGTTCTTTTAGACATTATATTTGTGTTGTATGGTGACTGTCAGACAAATATAACCACAACAATAAAGACATCTCAGTCTCACTTTCAGTCATAGACATTAAGGAGATTTTTCTTCTTTAGCTGCTCTCTTTGATTTGGCAAAGATTTTACACTGGATGCCCTTCCTGATGCAACCCCCCACATTTATCTGGGCTTGGGACCCGGTATTAGGAGTACACAAGCTTGTGCCCCAACCCCCTCAATACAGACACTTTCCACCCATACCCGCTGATGTCTTCTTGCTGGACCTAAAATCAGAAATTTATTTTGTTTTTTTGGTGTTTAAGAGAAGAAAACTCATCCAAATATGCACAATACTTTATTTCATCTTCCACAATCAAACCATTGATCACTGCATCATCAGCAAAACTATGGCAACACTGTAATAGATGTCCAATATACTTAATTTTGGTATGTTACTAGTTCAGATGACTGCCTCAATTCACTCTAAATCACTAAATAAGCCTCTTTCATCTCAAGCCACCCAAGAGACCCAGGCATAATGGTGCATTGAAGGGGATGTCCAGCCCCAGTGGCAGATCTGTCCCACCCCCTCCAGGTCCTTCCCCACAGCCCATGTCCCAGGGGACACCCAGGCAGGTCTCCCCAACACCTGTGAGGAGCATGAATGAGGAGAGCCAGGTTATCAGCGCAAAGGATATCTATGATGCTGTCTGCTCTGGAAAGAGTGCCATGGTGGTGAGCAAACCCTAAGCAAAGGAGTGTGGAAGGAAGGGGGAAGGTAGCATAGAGATAAAACCATGAAGGGAGGGAGGTGCTGAATGAGGCATGTGTAATTATAAAAAGAAACAAGCAGACAATGAGGGGTTATCATGTGCTGTCAGTGGCTGACTGATGTGATCCTACAGAAGTGGCTCTGATACATTAAGAGAAAGGGGTGTTGTCATTGGACCATGTAGTCAATGATTGACAGCACTTGTCCATCCCAAGTATTGTTCTACTATAGCTGCTTCTGGGTAAAGACTACAAAAGAAGGGCCACAAAACAAAAGAAGTACAGTAATAAATAGTAGCTGCAGTGTAGAGCGGCGAGACAATGCAGATTGGGGCTCTGGGGGAAGGCTCATTATGCACATTCAGAAATTCAGGCAAATGGCAGTTCAAGAAATCTGTTTTGAAACGGTTTCTCAGTTCTCAGCTTAATTTGACTGCTTTACAATAGGTTAAACTTTCACTATCAAGAGAATGCTGCTCTGAAGGGGTGCCAGGTTTGACATGATTGCTATACAGAATTGTTCGTAAATAAAGCTGGGATTTAATGGAACCAGAAGATTAAAAGGCCCTGTGTTATAGTGCAAAACATATAAAAAGCTGGTGTTAGGAGGAATGATTAAAGGTGAAATCAGTAATGTTGTTTGATATATTCTTAACGCATCCATCTGCTTTTTGATCTGAATGCAGTGTTTTCACTGGCTGCTTTCTCCCTGTCAATCTTAAGACAGTGGTGGATGAGTGGCTGGACAGCTACAAGCAGAGCCGAGAGGCGGGGCTGCTGGTGCTGATCAACTTCATTGTTCACTCCTGCGGATGCAAAGGTCAGAGGTTAAGAGGCAGGCCAGGAGATGGGTAGTAGGGGGCGGGGTTGAAACTTTTAGAGATTGAAATTTCAGCCAAGCAATTCTGACCTGCAGCATTTCTGCCAGTATCCTAATGATGTAATGTCGAGACAAGAAAACTAATATTCTTTGAGAGTAGAATGAAAATGAGAGAAAATTATTAATCAGTGAAGCAGGAGTGCCAGAATTATTGTAGTGTTGGGTTTCTGAGGTGAATATTTCACTTCATTTCCTAATCTGGACTCTTGCTGTATCCTTTCTTGTGTTTATGTCCAGGTGTTGTTACCAGAAAGATGTTTGACAGCTTGCAAAATGCTGAGTACTCATCAGCACCCTAACCAAAGAGTTCAATGAGGTGAGGGAAAAATAGTTCAGATATAGCTGGATTGAAGTTTATTTTTAAAATAAAACTCGTTCTTACAGGATTGCAATTTTGAATCTAGTTTATAGTCGTCTGTCTTGTCTCTCCCTAGAAATAATCCTTCTGGAATTAGTTGAGAAACTCTAATAACCTTCATGTCTGAAGAGATTGTGATCTGAAGGATGGAGCACAGCATGATGGAAAACACTCATTAAAATCTAATGCTGATAAATGGACACATTAATGAGATAATCACTTTGGTTTTCCACTGATGTAATTGTCATTAGCAGTACAAACCAGAAGCTTGTGCTTCAGATAACTACACGCAGCAGAGTATAGGAAGCTAAAAGCTCTTTGTCTCTCTGCTTCCCCCCCTTTTCCTCCAGGATTCAGTGAACTACCCTCTGTGCACTCCAGGGCCCCAGCTGAAGCGTTTCAAAGCAGGCCTGTGTGAGTTTGCTAGGGTACTTGTGCGCTCCTGTAGGAATAGCCTCATTTATGATGAATACCTCTTCCATTCCCTGCTGGCTCTGCTCACCGGCTTGTCAGACTCCCAGGTCCGAGCCTTCAGACACACCAGTACCCTGCTTGGTAAGTGCTCTGATGCAAGTGTATTTAAAAAATATAGATTGAGGTTTACAAACACTAATAACAGCATGGCTTTCACCATTGCCACAAATGGGGAGGGGGGATTCAGTGCAGTTTACATTTGCACTTGATTTGTGCAGTGCATTTCATCTACTATAATGCTAATCATGCAGTGTGTTAGTTAATATTAACTGATGGTGTTAGCTTTTGTCTTTAAAAAATGTTGGGGGTGTTTAACTAAAATCCTGCCCTTCATGTCTGTGTTATCAGAGGTTTTCATCCTGTTGTGTGAGTCAGAATAAGTGGGATGCAGCAGATGTCCTTTTTGTTGTTAATGAGCTTTTTTTTTTTTTTTAATAGTTCACTCCTCCTGTATAGCTTATGTTTAGCTGTTTATTTTCACATGACAAAATAAAGGTTATCACTATATCCAAAATGAGATTAGCCTGGAAAGTTTCAGGTTTTGGCAAGGATTTACTTGCAGTTGTAAATTAAAGGTACACAAGTCTTCTGCAATAACAACACATTATTTGAAACGTTCTGTCAGTTCTTTGTAGATTTTCTGTCTCCATGTTTTCCTCTATTAGCCATGAAGTTGATGACAGGGTTGGTGGAAGTAGCTGTGGTAGTCTCTGTTCAGCTGCAGACCACCCAGCGGCAATACGATGTGGAGAACAGCAAGAGGGCGCACGACAGAGCCTCTGACAGGCTGGAGGAGCTGCAGGCCACCATCGCTGAGGTCACACACAAAGAACAACAAAAGTTTAGACACGCAGCCGCTTTTTACATAAACACATAGGTCATGACAACAAACCAGTGATATCAGCTTTTTGAAGAAATATCTGAAGGGAGACAGAAGAATGTTTTTTGCAAATATGCCTTAAAACAGGTTCTATTTATTGGCACCACTAGACCAACATTTTCTGCTCCTGTTGGTCAGAGGTTGTTTAGTGGCTGCTGGTTTTGAAACGGTCTGTATTTTAGCAACAAAATAGATTTTTCAAAATAAAATAAATGTGTGTGCATTACTTGAGCAGTTTACCATTTTGCTCATGTTAACTGTGAGTCACAGAAGTGCAGGAATAACAAGAAATGCATGCTCTGTGAGGAAATATTGTTGACTAATAGTAAAATTGGTAAAGTAGCTTCAGAAGTGGTTTGATATAGTGTCATATAGTGTTTTGTATCTGATAATCTCATCATTATCACAGAGTTATCACTTTGTGTTCTGTAAGGACTGGTGGTTGCTATGTGCTCTAGGAAATGCCCATTTCAACAAAAGATGGTTGCCACTGCCACTCAGTATACTGACAGACTTGGAGTCCTGGAGACTCGGTGACTGGGTTATTTAGTATGTGTGTATCTGAGTGGCTCTGTTTTATATTTGCATTTTGCAGTTGCGAGAAAACAGAGAGGAGCTGTCCTCCATGATGAATGCCACTTTTCGTGGTGTGTTTGTGCACCGTTATCGGGACCGACTGCCTGAGATTCGGGCAGTGTGTATGGAGGAGTTGGGCCTCTGGTTGAAAATGGACCCTGAGGACTTCCTTAATGATGGATGCCTTAAGTATCTGGGATGGACCCTGCATGACAAGGTAAACACATATACAGAGGACAGAACAGTAGACAATCTTTCACATCCAGGGTTTGTGCTGGACCAGAATTGGCTTTTGGGAGGGTGACTATGCATGTAAGCACTATACAGCCGCATATAGCTATAGTAACATGTTGGTGTCACCCTATGTAATTGAAGTCTAGACATTTTCTTGTATTTTTGACCGTTCTATACATTTTAAAATGTATTTTGGTGTATTTGTATGATTTTAAATATGAAGGTGAGAATCTCTTTGGTGGATGCCAGAATATGTTATATGCAGTACAAAAACCCGTGACATCATGAAGGTCTGTAATGTCATCCCTTTATTCACATTCAGCACCGTCATTTGTCACTGTAATAGCAGCTGCATGTCTAGGGTATGCACCCTCATGCACCCCAGCAGTAGAAATGGAGGTAATTGTATAGGAAATTGCATTTTCTTTAATGAAAAGCTTTAATTTTGGTATTCATATTCTTATATGACACTACTGCAGAATATCTATAGACAGAGGAAGACTCACTTACAGAGAAATTCCACTATATGCAGGCTTGAGCAGGAGTCTGTATTCAGGTTATCGAAAGTGTATTACTGTACTTTGTTTTTTTCCCCCCTCAGCAAAGTCCAGTGCGTCTGCAATGTGTGCGTGCCCTGCAGGGTCTGTACCAGGAGAAGGAATTCATTGGCCGCCTGGAGCTTTTCACCAACAGATTTAAAGTGAGGCATCCCTCTGGACTGCACTCGGCCCATTTAATTCTTTTCTCCCTCTTTTTTTCCCCTCCTTTGACTGTCTGCCTGTCTCAGCATCTGCCTTTAATCTATTGTTTTACTTTTTCTATTGTTTCTATTTTGTTGTCTGTCTGTGTCTCCCCTCCCAGTATTTTGTGCCTCCTCCCTGTATTTCCTCGCCTTTTCATTTCTTTCTTTCTTTTTTTTTTTTAATCATTCCTGTTTGTTGTTATGGTCTCATCCTTTGTCTGTGCATATGTCTGGGTGCATTAATTGCTGCCAATACTGATGGTTAATAAGCTCTTTTCAAACACATAAAAACCCTCCTAAGCCACATGTGCTGCAACAGATAAATTGTATTTATGCCATGGCTTAGCGCCTAATCGCTGGGCTCGTGTGTGCATGTATGTCTGTGAATGTGGGTACATTTATGCAAATTTAGCGATTGTCTATTGGTATGATTGAACAGTTTTCTGTTTATGTGCCAGTGTATATCTCAATGTCTGTGTGTGTTTAGGCGAGGATTCTCAGCATGGTGCTAGACAAGGACCCAGACGTGGCGGTGGAAGTGGTCAGGCTGCTGTTGCTGATCCAACAGTAAAGGGCCTTTTTTCCCCATGTTTTGTGCCACTATCTGAAGCAGATTTAGAGCTTAAACATATAGTTTATAGTGCAGTTTAAAGTAGGAAGTTTTTTAATAATTATAGTTTTGAGTTGCATTACAGAAAAGTCATATGCAATTTTGAAAAGAAAGCCCAATTCTGAAATCCAATCTTTGATTTCATATTCGCAGTATTTGTCTAGAGTTCAGAGTAAGAAAATTTAACAACCAACAGAGTATAATTATAATCTGATTCTAAATATAAAGATGCTTACTCAACCAGCATAAGTGATGGTCCCTCATACTGTGGCAGTCTGCTTGGTCATGATTTGTGATGATTCATAGCCTCAGTCGTGATCTAATGCTTGCCAACATCTGAGATGGTTTTAGAAGAAATAAAAAAGAGCGGTAATGAACTGAAACTGCTGGTTCCTAAATGTTTTTCATCTCGTTTATTTAATGTACGTAAGTAAATTGATCAATAAAAATTTGTGTGCACACTTGCAGGAAAACAGAGGAAGGACTGGAAGAAGAGGAGTGCGGCCACATCTATCCCCTGGTTTACGCGTCACACCGAGGCCTGGCATCTGCAGCTGGTCTCTTCCTATACAACAAGTACGTTTTCATCCCACTTGGTCAGATAAAAATTCAGAGGTTTAAATGTTACTGTATCTTTTTGTTTATTTGTTTTGTAGCATAATTAACTCTGGTTGTATTTTACAAACATGGTTTAATTACTGTTTGATGTGACAAATTCATCATTGACACTTAAGGAAGTACTAGTTAAGTACTTTAATTTATAATTGAGGTTTTACGATTAAATTAGGTCATTTGCATAATTGCACTTTTATTTTTGGTTAATATTATGTGACTTTTTTTTTTTTTTTATGTGTGTACGTTAGGCTGAAAAGTGTGATTACCAGTGACAACCAGGAGAATGACAAAGCCAAAAGTGCAGCCTTTTTTCAAATCCTCATCTCCTTTTACATCCAGAGTGAGGTAGTATTCCTTTCCCTCCATGTCCCCTCTTTCACTCTCTGTCCCCCTATTTTAATTTAAGGCAATCTGAAAGTATAAGAATGTAATTCTAGCAGAGCCAAGATAGCTTTACTCAAGTCAATCATAACTTGTTAGCTTTCCTGTGAGTGCATCAAAAACTTTCCAACAAGAGTTGGTCCAGAATCATAGATGGACAAACTGTGACCCCCAAACATCTAACAGCAGGGAAGCCAGCGTTGGATAAATTCAAAACTTATTAAAAACCAAGGCCACTCAATCAATCTCCAGAAAAGGTCTTTAATCTTCTTGCAGGAAAGTCAGGAGCATGTAACATCAATACAAGCTCGGGCAGTCTCTCCCTCCGAGCCATTTTAATGCACGTGATAAAACAGGAAGGCACAAAGGTGAAAAAGGAAGGAACAGAAACACTGACGTCGCTAAAGTTTCACTTAGTGCAGCTCTACAAGATTTCTTGTCTGGAATGGAAAGTCAATTTTGTACTTAGTATAGCTATAATTAAACACATGACATTAGTATAACCTCTCACTTCTATCAGCCTTCTCAGTACTAGACAGACCCAGACAGGTTAGCAGAAGGTCACTAGACATATAGTCTTCACACTTCTGTCTTACACTTTATTTTAAAGAAACACATTCTGTATAAAGGTCATAAGATTATAGAAAGTTTTCTGTTATGCAGGCATCTTTAACACGGTAATTTCAATGAGCAATACATATGTATGTAACATAAGCATAATTATTATACAAAAATGGTTATCATACTATTACAGAACTTATTTTTCCAACACTAGTCTTGACTAGCGCAAACGTAGGAGGACATGCTTTAACTCTTACTTAATTTCAAAGATAGAAAAGGTATAATATTAATTAAACACCATAAACTTTTCTTCTTAAAAAATAGAATAGAAAAGGAGAATTTCCATCCATCCCTATTCTGCTGCTTATCTGGTTGTGGGTTGCGGGGCAGCAGTCTCAGCAGAGATGTCCAGAACTCGCTCTTTCTAGCCACCTCGTCCGGGGGGGCACTTAGGCATTTTTAACCAAGAGATGTAATCGCTCTGGCTTGTCCTGGGTCTGCCTCGGGGCCTCCTCCCGGTATGACATGTCCGAGACACCTTGCCATGGAGGCATCCTTATCAGATGCCCAAACCACCTCATCTGGCAACTTTCTATGTGGAGGAGTAGTGGCTGTGCTGTAAGTTCCTTCTGAATGGCCAAGCTCCTCACCCTATCTCTTAGTGAGAGCCCAGCCACCCTTCGAGTGAAGCTCATTTCCATCATTTGTGTCCACAGCCTCATTTTTTTGGTCACTACCCAAAACCTTGTGACTGCAGGTGAGAATAGGAATGTAGATTGATCAGTAAATCAACCACATCTCTGCCAGCATTGCACCAATCTGCCTGCCAATCACTGATTTTACCTGCTGTGGTGGTGAAATTAACATAAAATATAAATCTAATAAAAAAAATTTTAAAAAACAGCAAATGAGTCACTGTAGAGGAAACACTGTTAACTGTAGCTTTTAAATAAGAATTCAAAATAAAACCTGAACACTATCTTTAATCACTGGAATAGTGTCAAAAGGTGACGTGTAAGCACCTCAGTTTCAACTGTAAACCACCAATTTTTTTTCCTCTGGTACAATAAATGATGGTAGTTTTAGTTTAGATACATGCTAAAACATCCACTATCCTAACAGTTCCATGAGCACGGAGCATACCTGGTGGACAGCCTGTGGGGTGTGGCAGGATCTGAGCTGAGAGACTGGGAGACAATGACGGCTTTACTGCTACAGGACAGTGGTGAGGAACAAGACAAAACTGTAAACATGAGCCACAGGACATAGTTATTTTTTTCCAGCACTCATAAAGATGTCAAGTTAGCTATCTGCTCCTTTTTGTTCCTACTCTGTTTGTCTCAACTGTCTGCTCCTGTCTCTGCCTTTGTGTTGTCAGGACTGATGTATGAGGAGGAGGGGGTGCTCATAGATCTGATGATGTGTGCCATCAGACAGGCAGCACAGGCAACTCCACCTGTTGGGAGAACTCAAGGCAAAAAGGTGTGACACATTCAAATGCAAGCACAATGCTCTGTACCTTGTGTTTAATGGAACAGTGGAGGCTGGAAATGAAATATTTTGTGATACAAAAGGTCTAGTTTTAAAGCTACAATTAACATATTTCTGCACTAAACGCTGAGCTTATTTCTTGTCTGACTGATTGCTGGATGTTCATGTGGGACTAGATTCTCAGTATGAAGGATAAGAAGATCCAGGAGCAAGACAAGAGACGTATCACCACACACTTCACTCCCTTACTGCCGCAGCTGCTCGCCAAGGTTACCTTGAGCACAGACGTTCAGTATTTTTTTTATTGTTGCTTTACATTTTTAATGTAGAGTTTATGTTTTTAACCAATGTGCAGTACTCAGCGGATTCAGGGAAGGTGGAGCTCCTTCTCAAAGCTCCCTTGTACTTTGACCTAGAGATGTACAGCAGCATTCAGTGGCTGGAAAAGGTAGGATTATTAACCAAAATATGTAATGAAATCTGTTCAAAAAGCCATGCTCGTGTGTATTTATGCTTCTCAGGGGTTTTTCTTTTCCAGTATCCAAGTAATAGTATTCCCTCATTGTGAAATGTAGGCACATTACATGGTAGCACTACAAAGAAATGAGAGAAATCAAGCTTAGAAGATTTGAGAGAGAAAGAGGCCACTGCTGCTCAGAGAGCATTTTTAATTGATTTCTATTATTTTGAGGCTTCACTGTCATTTTATTATTTAGCATCCTCAAATTAATACAAATATTTAACATTACTCTGTATAAGGAAAAAGGTTATTCCAACCTATTAGAGGGAAAAATTGACAAACTGAAGCCTGTCAGGTCATCAGGAATGAAGTTCAACAGTAACTTTCAGGTCAAGGCAGCTGTGAGTCTTTAACCGTGCCTACAGTTACAGATTGGTTCAGCCAGATGCTGAACCAGTGGTTAGATTCAATGTCCTTGAGTGGGAGGGCAAAAGGTTTACCTTTGAATAATTACTATCCTAAGCGCTACATGCATATTCCACTTCTTCTGTTCAGCATCTGGACCTGCTGCTGTCCCAGATATGTGGCATTGTGGAGAAGCACACAGAGGTCGCTGTATTGGAGGCTTGCGCCCACCTGGCCAGCACACTCTGCTCCGACTGCTACACCTTCTCCTCCCGCGCACAACTGGCATTCAGCCAGCTGTTTGATGGCCTGACCGAACGTTTCAGCACCTACGTAAACGACCTGCTGCAGGTTGGAGAGTGTGTCAGTGATGCTTGCATACCAGCAGATATATTTTATATTATGCATGCACATACTTTATACTTTAATGAAAATTCTGTTCTTTTTTAATACATAAAACTCTATGTATCATTTTACAGCAACAGAGCCTCCTAAAAAATTCTCAGTGACTTCATCTTTCTAGTATAGTTTAAAGGGGATGTGTTATGCGTATTTCCATGTCCATATCTTTTATAAGCCTTGGACTAGATTAGCTTTGCTTGATTCACAGTAAAATAATCCTAATTAAAAGCTTACATTGGGCCTTGTTGCTGCCCCTCAGTTCATCCTCTGTCAAGCCAGCCCAGCTAATTTAGCTCCCTTCCCTTTGAGCTGGCTTTGTTATGATTGGCTGCCCCTAAACTGGCAGGTGGGGCGGCATTTAAAGCAGTCTGAAAGCTGAGCTGTTTTGGATGTCAGTATACTGATCTCATGTAAAACCTATTTAATATGAGCATCAGTTGTGTGTGGATATACAGCATAAAGGAAAACAGATCATAACCTTCACAAAAATAGATTTTTGCTTGCTGGATTTTTATAGCATTGCATTCATTTTGTTTAGTTGTACAAAAATACTGTTATAATAATGGTGTATGATGAAAACAGGGCAACCATAAAAGCACAGCTTGTGTAGGTAAATGGCTCAATATGAGGTGTTGACCTGAAGTAGTATTATAGCACAAAACTATTTGTTTTTATACACCAACTGTGCATAATTAACCAATGAAACAAACATGATTGCCCCTGAACATGAAAACAGTGTTGAAAACTGCCGTAAGACTTCTAAAGAAAAGCAAATTCAGAGTGTCAAGATATTTAATCAAAGCGATTTTAGAACATAAACTGCAGGGGTTTTTCAAGTGTCTGTATCAATGTGTGATTGTGTACCTAGGGCACCGCCGATGATGATGACACATACAATGCAGCCATTGCCTTGAAAAGAATTGCTGCCCTTAGCAGGTATGCTGTTATAATGCATGTGGCAGTAGTGCTAAATAATCCTTAAACAGAAGTATGTACATGTATTGTTTGTTTTTGTGCGTGCGTGTGTGCGTGCATGATTTCCAGTGCTAAGGACCCGACTGTCTGGAAGCTGTTTGATTCCTGTCTTGAGCTGTTGAAGAGCAGGATGGAGTCCAGGGAGCTTGATAAGGAGGTTTGTGGCAGTGTTTCATATTTGAGGGGGAGGACTGTGAATGTCATGAATATTATAGTGCTATTTTTGTGGAAATAATAAGCAAAATAGGGAATGTAATGAAAGTCTAGTTAACAAAACGTGAATGCCATATGAACTGTGAGGCTAAAAATTAATTTCTTATTTTGCATGTCAATATTTTGAGGTTTTTATACATAAGAGTTTTTTCTTTTTGTACATTGAGTAGTTTAAGGAAATATTTTATGCATATAGCACCACAAAAATCTTCTTTTTTTTTAATCCTCTTTGTGTAATTTCAGCTGATGGTGTCAGCTATGAAGTGTGCAGCTTTTCACCTGATGTGGGCCAAAGTGAATGTGGTCAACTCCAAGCCAACTGAGGTGCTCGTTTCATGTTATAAAACTGCTGTTTTTCCTCCACCAACCTTTGAAATAGTGCGACTCCTCAGTGTTTGACACACACTGGATCATGGATCCCAGTAGTGTCAGTCTACCTGCATGAGATAAGCTAATCTGCATGATTAATACTTTCATAATGGCTATCACATCACAGGCAGCCCTAGGCGACCATGCTGGTGGCCTTCTTGTGTGTTTGTTGAGCTCTTCTTGTCTGTGTTGTCGAACAATTCACCAGCTGCGCAGACAGCAGGCAATTAACGCAACAGTCTGTTAGAGTGCATCTGAGCCCACAGCGACGCTCGGATATTTATTTCCCACTGCTTCACACTTTTTCTTATTGATTATTTTCACGTGTTTGGTGCTTCTATTCATTCTTGCCTTTAGTTCTTATTCCGTCTTTTTGAGCTCGTTTTCACTTTTTCTGCTGTTTTTTTCACTCACACTGAGCATGTCATTATTACTCATGCAGCCATTTGTGTGTTTTTCTTAACACCGTTCCAGAGAGAACACATCCAGATCCCTTCCTGTTGTTCAGTTATTTTCACTCCGTGTCTGTTCATGTTTTTTTGGATGACTCAAATAGCTTTTTTGCTTTCTGTGTAATGTGCACTTAAAATGGACCAATTATGTTTTCCCATTGGTGTCACATTATTACTGTTACAGTGGTGGAAGCTCAGACTAAACAAAGTTTTAAATAATGAGGTCAGCCAAAAGGATCTCAATGGGAGAGAAGCCAAAACAGCTTGTAGATGAACTGAGGGGCTGCACTAAGGCCCAGCAAAAGATAAATAACAACTATTTTGAACTGGGAATCATGCAAAGCGACTCTAGTAGTTATAGTGAACTTAACATTTTGTGTTTCACAAACTGTGAAACAGTGTCAAAGTGTCACATTCCACCTTCAAAGCTCCGTCCTTATGTGCCTTGAAGATTGTGTTGCCTACGATTTAAGATATAGAGGTGCTGCTCCTAGAATGTTTACCCACTTGTGTGCTGGACAAATATGTAATTTGTATTTAATGTCACTTCATGGTTAACAGGTGGCTCCATAGTGCAGTCATTTACACATTCGCCTGACAGGCAAAATGTTCCGAGTTCAAGCCTGGGAGGAGACACAAATCCCGCGGGGGTTGTGTCAGGAAGGGCATCCAGTGTAAAAAATCTGCCAAATCAAATATGTGGAGCTACATGCTGTGGCAACCCCTTGTGAATAATGCAGCAGCCAAAAGTATCTTATCACTTGAAGGAGTTTAATTAGGATTTCTATTGTTGGTTTTTAGAAGGAGCTGAATTTCTAGGTTATCAAAGTAACTTCCCTTCCACCACACACCTCCTGTCTCTCACACACACACACACAGACAAGTATACACCTTAGTAAGAAGATAATGAGAAAATATTTTATCTGACTTCCTCTGTTTTTGTCCACCTGTCACTCCAGGCAGAATTGAGGTGCCTGAAGAAGGAAGTACGGTCATTCTGCAGAGTCTGTCAGGATTGTTTGTCTTTGAACCAGATGGATATCAGAGATCAAGTGAGAGCTCTTTTTTTTTTTTTTACTTTAAAAATGAGCACCATCCCATATGTGAACTGCTGATGAAGCCATATCATTTTTAAACTCAAGGCTACTTTACACTTGGGTGTCTGAGGCAAAAGTCAGTCTGAGGGTATTAGTCCAAAACCATGGATCTAGATCACACTGAAACATGACGAAACATAACTTAAAAATGTTTGAAATTACTGGGGATGATCTATTATTGCAAAAATCATAATAATCATTTGTTAAATATTGAGGTTCAATGTCATGCTATTGAACTTCACATAGTTTTTGTATTTTGTGAAGTTTATGCATTTTTTGTACTTTGCTAAACTCCTTAAACCAAACTTTTTCCAAAGAGATGCACAGTAATCAGTTTTATCTTGATTATCATATGTCCTTAATCATTGTAACTGAACATAATTTTTGAGTAATTACACAAACCCTGTGTGTTACCAAACTCTCAGTCAGATGTCCAATATCTGCAAACAAGCCAGGGAGAATATGGTGTAAAATGATATAGAATATATTGGCCTGTGTGACATTGTCAGGAATAACAGCTACACTAGAGCAATGGGGATGAAAGGATTGGAAAAATTGTGAGTCTTTGATTTTCATTTATTTCTTTTATTGACTTATTATAACCCATTTGACCAGCTAGTTGTGATGAGGTCTTATATTGTAGTGTTAAAACCGGTATAGGCCAGTTAGAGCTATCTCCATCGGTGTGACGTATAATGAATTTGGGCTTTAAAATACAGGTAAATTACTGTTTGTTTTAATCAATATCTCTGTGATTAAAACTTCCTGCTTTTATTATCAAACTTTAATGAAGAGCACAAAAGACACAAAATAAGTGTTATACAAACATACTGGGACTATATCAAGATGTAGCCATCATTGCTGTGGTTAGTGAAGTCCCAGAACCATTATAGATGTTGACAATCCTGGTACCCTAGGCAGTTTATTTAGTAGGTTTCATTAATGTTGATTAAGGCGTCTAGGAGGAGTTAAGGAACAGACATACATATGATACAGTCATAGTAAGATGAACATCATGATGTATACATTGAGACTTGAAACTTGCGACTAAGATCACAAACTGTTTGCTGAGGTGAAAAGTTTTGTCCTTTTCTCAGACTTCTGTACAGGCAGACTTCATTTGTAACCACAGTGTCGCCCCTGCTGCTTATTAGAAAGAATTTATGTCTACTTATGCCACTTCAGGCTAAAGCTGTGTCCATGTTGTATTTATAGTCTGATTTTTACAAGCTACATAATTATTCATCAGTTTTGACATCTTGGAGTTTTATAGATTTGTTTTTTTTTTTAAATTGGGCTCGATAAATTTGGTGTTGGTCCCTTCCCTTTCAGGCGTTCGAGCTGCTTTGTGACTTGCTGTTGCTGTACAGTGTGAGTTCAGTCCGCTCTGAGCCCGCCCTTCAGTCTCTGGCCCACCTGCCATCTGATTCTCTGCGCTCCGAGTTGGCCGCTTTCCTTCTGGACTACGTCTTCACTGACACCGAAGATGTCGAGCTCGATGGTATCTTGACACCAACTGAAACATTTACGCCTACTCTGCATAAATGTTTGCGTGAACTGTGATACTTTCCAGAAGCAATTTGCCAGCCAGTGTTGACAGAGTGACGACACTGTAAGCTGCCATCTTTTAAAATAAGTAAATAACTGAAGTGAACAATTAAGGGGATGTAGTTTCTCTTAACATGTGATATTTTGTAAATTGCTAAGTTGTAACACTGCCAGAAGCCACTTGGTACTTTACCCATCTCTGCCTATGGGTGTAGTTTTTGAGTCTTCTTCTGTATCTAATCTTTGTTTTCCATATTTTATAATGTTCTGCCAATTCCCAAAAAAGTACCTCTTTCATTAGTGTTCTTAGAGACACCACAGCATGCTTTTTCTCTGTTATCCTCTTCTTTCTTCCACCCCGGCTCTTTTCTTCAGATGAGGGCAAAGAGGAGATGAAGATAACTCTTCTGAAGAAGAAGCGCAACCAACTCACTGGCTACTGTAAGCTGGTCATCTATGGGGTGCTGGACCTCACTGCTGCCACAGATGTCTTCAAGCACTACAGCAAGGTCGACCACACATGCATTTTGACCACACATATTAAAATTCTTAATTTTTCTGTCTACAGTCGTGTGCAAATGTAGGCAAAATGTGTTAAAAGGTAAAGTCGTGACTAGTAATCTAATTGGAGATCAGAAGTTAGGTTGGCATTTTTTTGGAGGAATTAATTGGGATAGAAATACAGGAAGCAGGTTTATAAAAAAGTAATAATGGAGAGGATGTGTAAGAGAGTGGAGGAGGGTGAGAAAATCTGTTTTAGAACCACCGAGGAGCTGAGAATGAGTCAGAGGCTAAAAGAGGCACAGGTGACTAGAACAGAATTTTAGTCTTTCAGACATTTAGCAAAGCTGTTAATTCAATAAATCTGATATTTTTTCCTCCCAGTTCTTTAAGGACTTTGGTGACATCATCAAAGAGACTGTGAGCAAGAGCAAGCTCATCAGCCCCGTGCAGAGTGCCAAGACTGTCTGTCTGAGTCTGCAGCAGGTGTGCACTTACATGTCACTGTAATCTTTTGTATTTAGTGTAGAGGTTATCAAACTGTGTGGTGTGCCTCCCTGGCACAGAGTGGGAGGTTCGCAGTGGGGGTACAGAAGGAGAGAGGTGAGATGAAAAGTGCATGCTGGTCTTCTAAAAACAACACAAAGTTATTAGTGTTTCATTCAGCTGTTACATGGTAGGTAGATGCTTTCAAACTCTGAAACTCAGTAGACGTAAATCAACAATGTTTAGAGTTTGCTGTGACTTATTCAAACATAAGTTTTCCTCACTATAAAAATATCCACTTAAGCGTTTTCTGTATTCAATTTTTTTTATATAGCGCCAAATCATGACAGTCACCTCAAGGTGGTTTATATTATAAAATAAAGAACATGCAATAATTACGGAGAAACCCCAACAGTCAAAACTACCCTCCTGTGAGCAAGCACTTGGAGACAGCAGGAAGGAAAAACTCCCTTTTAACAGGAAGAAACCTCCAGCAGAACCAGGCTCAGGGAGGGGCAGTCAGAGAGAGGATGAAAGACACACTGTGGAAGAGAGCCAGAGATTAATAATAACTAATGCAGTGGTCTCAAACTCCCAGCCTGTGAATTGAACTCAAAAATATAATACAATTTGGCCCTTAACAAAAATATGTTTTCACACAATTGTTTTTTTTAATCATTTAAAATAGACAAAAAGTGTAGTCCTTATTTGGGGGCTGGACTAAATTTTAAAAAACTGACTTTAACATTATAACGGGCATGCACCCGTTACCTGGCCCTGCTAGTCATGAAAAGCGCATTGCCCCTGGTGCAGCTGATCACAGGAACTTTGAATTACCGTAATTACGCGACCGTTTGTCCTATTGGAAAAATTCAAACGGTTTCTAAAAGCTGAGAAATTGCACTTCACAACCAACATAGGGTTATTACAGTAATTGTTGCAGGAAGTCCGCGAACTGCGGCACCTTTGAAGTATATTTTTCCACAGACAACATGTTCTGCGTTGGTTAAAAAAACAAAACAGTGGCGGACAGTAAGTGCCGTTTTGCCAGAAGAAAGGGCAGCAGCACATTCCAAACATAAAAGAAAAGTGGATGACGAACACAGAAAATTTCAAGAAAGATGGACATCGCAGTATTTTTTTGTTGAGCTTTGTGGAAATGCGATCTGCCTTATATGTAAGGAGAAACGTGCTGTTTTTAAGGAGGTTAATCTCAAGCGTCATTATGTAACTAAATATCAACAGCATTATGAGAAGAACAAGGAAGATGACAGGAAAAAAGTAGCCGAGCAGCTACAAAGAGGACTGCTTACCCAGCAAGAGCTTTTCCACAAAGCCGGAAAGGACGCGGATGCTGCAGTTGAAGTAAGTTACGTAGTTAGTGAATTAA
Organism: Pterophyllum scalare; assembly: GCA_024447675.2. NCBI lineage: Eukaryota > Metazoa > Chordata > Actinopteri > Cichliformes > Cichlidae > Pterophyllum > Pterophyllum scalare. The sequence goes on from JAMQGT020006983.1 coordinate 39,487, forward strand.
TTGCCAAAGCGTGAAAACTGTTCACCGAAGGGCAGTTTCTGAAGGACTGCATGTTGCGAGGTGCTGATATCATATGTCCAGAAAAGAAGAGCTTGCTGAATAACGTTGCTCTGTCGGCAAATGCTGTGGCAGAGCAGATTGATGCATTGTCAAGTAACATCTATGAGCAGTTATAGGACAAAGGCCAAAGTTTCACTGCAGACTCTGTGGTGCTCGATGAAAGCACTGACAAAACTGACAGTGCTCAGATAGCAAGTTTCATCAGGGTTGTTAATGACGCCTTTGAAGTGACAGAAGAGCTGCTGAGTTTGTGTCCGATGTTTGGCCAAACCAAAGCCAAAGTATATTTCAGCAGCTGTGCGGTGCTATTGAGCGGTATGGTGTGCCATGGAACAGACTGGTGGGCATTACCGCTGACGGAGATCCGCCCATGACAGGCAAAAAAAAAAACCGGACTGGTAACACTGGTACAGAGAAAGTTAGAGGAGGAAAATGCAGATCCAGCAGTGGCTCTGCACTGCATTATACATCAACACTGTGCAGCAAATGCTTGAAATTTGAACACGTCATGTCTGTCATCTTGAAATGTGTAAACTACATCAGGTCCAGAGGTTTATGACACCACCAGCTCCAGGCCTTTTTGGAAGAAATCGATGCATCGTACGGTGATGTACCGTACTTTACTGAGGTACACTGGCTCAGTAAGGGAAGTGTGCTGAGGTTTTTTGAGTTAAGCGCTAAAGTGAAGAGATTCATGGAAGATGGAAGAAGACTGGATGTTGCTGAGTTGGATGATCCAAAATGGATAATGGATTTGGCGTTCCTTGTGGACACAACGCAGGACCTAAACATCCTGAACCTGAAACTGCAGGGTCCTGGACAGCTCATCACAAAAGCCTATGAGAGTGTGAAAGCCTTCTCCACAAAACTGAGACTGTGGAAAACTCAGCTGTCTGCAAAAAAAACAAAACAAACAAACCCTAAGTTCAGAGAGGCCCGGGGAAAAGCAGACAGGAGTGCAATGTTTCTGAGAGAGCTGCCTCCATCATTCCCAGAGCAGTCCAGAGTTTTCAGTCGTGTGTTGTGCCTTTTTGAAAGCACATATCTGTGTGAGAAACTGTTTTCTACAATGAACTTTAATAAAACCGAGTACAGGTCAAGGCTTACAGATGCCCATCTTGAAGCTGTACTCAGTTTCAACTGCAAGATCCATCAGAGCCAATGTGGCTCAGCTACGTGAGCAGAAGCGCTGCCGAGTATCTAGCAAGAAACAAAGCACAAATGGAGTCAGAGATTATTTGCTTGTTGAGTGCAATGTTAAAACAAGTTCCTTAAAAGAGAGAATATTTGCACTAACTGTTAAAAATGTGTATATAAATGCACACAACGATCATTTCAATGTGTGCCTTGTGTGCACAATGACAATGAGTTGAATCTGACGTCTAACACTTTTTATTTAACAAGAGGACAATACTGTATGGGCAGACCCATACAGTGTTAGGAAGAAGTAAAGTGCATATGTATTCTGGGAGTTTATTTATTAGTTAATTGCATGGTTTAAATAAGTTATGAAAAGAAAATATTTGCATTGACTGTGAAAAACGTCCAAATAAATACTTTGATTTTCATGTAAATTTTTTATACGATTCTGATTTAATTTATATGGGCAGAGATGATCAGCTGTCTAGCAAGAGATAAAGCACACACGCATTCAGATATGTCCTTTGTTTGGTCATTTCAAGGGTTAAAGAAGTTGCTCCAGATTTTCCAAAAAGCATTTTAGACTATAAAATGAAAGACAGAAAGAAAATATGAGCAGAAAGCAGAAGTATGTTAGTTCGGTAAGACAGTTATTTGTAAGGAACACTATTTGCACTAGTGGTCAAAAACTAATTTCCATATCTGTATCTGCATTTTTACTTTGTTAAATATGAAGAAAATAATAGCAGAATTGCTGTCACATGTCTGGCCAGACAGAGTACCAGTTGATTTTTTTGTTAGTTTACTGAAAGGCTTCAATTATTTATGTAGGAGTGAGGAAAAATTTTTGTGCTCATTGTTTGTACTTTTTTGTACTATTATACAATATTTGAAATAAAAAAAACTTACATTTTCAGAAATGTTTTGTTTTTGTATTACTTGAACACTAATGTGGCCCTCCAAAGAGATGAGAGCCCCCCAGCTTGTTTGAGTTTGAGACCCCTGAACTAATGATTAAATACAGAGTGAGAAGAGGTGAATGAAAAAGAAATAGTGCATCATGGGATGCCCATATTCATATTCATGTGTACTCTGCTGACAGAAACAGATATTACCTAAGTTAGCTACATTATATACTGAAAACAAGTGAATACTATATGAGTTACTATGTGACTGTTAGTTGATGTACATTCTGAGTTGTTTTTCTGATTTAGATAACCAGCTGCACATATTTACTGTCTCTTAATTTGGCATTAAAACACATGTTGTTCATTTTCGTGGTTTATGTGGCAGCTCTCTTCTATAATTACAACCAATACTTGAATAACTTAAAAGTTTTCAGCCTTAACTAACCAGCAGACAAAATGTGTTTGTGTATATCCAGATATATATGGTGCCTTTTACGCAACATGTCTGTGTGTGCTCAGCTGTTCTCAGAGATGCTCACGGAGCACCGCAGCAGGCAGGATCTCACTGAGATTAGAGACTTGGCCAAGAGGCTTGCCATGAGCTTTGGCATTGATCTTCGTCGTGTCCGCAAACCACTGGTGGCCCTGCACATGTCAGTAACACACGTTTCTCTTGACAAGCGCACACAGACCAACCTTGGCATGACCTAGTTTAACTTTCTGTTTGTTTGGTTTTTTTCCGCTAACTTTTATGATTGCATTTTTGGAAGCAGCTATAGCTTCATGAATGTAAACATTACTTCTAACACAGATTTCTTGTGTGATAATTAACTCTAGCTAGTAAGAAGTCATCAGACTTGAGGATTGTGAAGAAAAATCAAGTATTTTCACACTGTGGCTGTTCATCCTTGTTTTTTATGTCAGAGTTTGTGTTGTTTTTCACCAGGGATGGCATACGTTTTGCATTTCGGGATCCACGGGAGGTAGAGGAGCCGTATCCAAATGTGGCCTTCTTGGAGATCCTCAGCGAGTTCAGTTTTAAGTTACTGCAACAGGACCGCGCCCAGCTGTGAGAAGGAAAAAATGCCCAACCATGCTCACGATTAACACTGCAGCTTTTCTACACATGCGTTTCTGTATGCTCTCCATAAAAATAAAAATCACTTTTGTGAATGTAGCAACAGTGTCAGTGGATCTGTGTTACTTAATGAATCCATATGAATTATTATATTACATGTAAGCTGGTGGTAGAGGCATCTTTGCACAGATTTTTAATGATTAAAACAAAAGAATGGAGTCTTCATTCTTGTTGCATAGTTGGTGTATTAATCATATTATTCAGTGGCATTTGATTCATCATCATTTGCTCAAATCCAGTAAAACTGAAATGAAATGTAAACAAAGGCTTCCTTGGTCTTTGTCTCATCCTGTCATTCTGTCATCTCCTCCCAGAGCTGAGTTTCTGAAATCGGCGTGTCCCAGTGCTGCCCTCTCCTGGCCGTCTGTCAGACTGTATCAGCATTCTTTGGAACCTCGCTCCACCTCCAAAGCCACAGAACAGGAGGAGGGAGGTGACCAAGTCTCTTCCCATGACACTCCTCTAGTAAAACGCAGGAGGACCACAGCTCAGGGTGATGCACATACTACATGAAACACTCCGTATGGGTGTATTGTACATCATAACGGCAATACTTACAAAAAAGAATGTGCTGCTTAGAAGAAGGAGGTATTTCAGTGGAAAATTCTGTATTGCATTTATAGTCAGAGGTTAGGGTCAGCAGAGGTATAAGGTTATTGGAGATGATGATTTGGTGCAAGGAAGTGCTACAGCTGCAACCAATTATTTTTAATATTACCTACCTATTTGCCAAGGAGGTCACATTAAGAAAAAAAATTACTGGTGCACTGGTTAGCGCTACCACCTCACAGTAAAAAGGTGTTGGGTTTGAGATGAACTGGGGAGCTGTCCAGGGTGATTGATTGAGCTTTGTCAGGCAGAAACAGATCTGATAGTCTGAACTTGGAGTCTTTCAGAGGATGAGTGACCCCAGTGACAGAGGAAAACTGTCATTTCAAGCCAGACTATTACTTTTAGTGCATGGCTGCCTCTTAAAATTACAGTGTAAAGGATGAATTTGTGAAATTGTGCTTCATAATCAGTTATAGTAACAAGATTTTTTTTTTTTTAGCACTTAAGCCCAGCGTAGTAAGAAGTATCAGGACTGTGACCTTATTCTCGAATTTTCAAGGTTATTGAAATTTCAGCTGTATTCTCAGAATGTAAGAAATATATATACATTTTCTTTCTTCTCACCCTAATAGTTCTTCCTTTATAGATGAATGGTTGTCTGTTTGTGGGTTGGTTAGTAGGATTACTCAAAAAATATGGACTGATTTATGTGATGATTTTCCCAATGGTGGCACTGAGCCTAACGGGTTCTAGCTTTTAGAGTTGATCTGAATTTGAATGCAGGAGATTTTGTAATGAGTTTTTACTGTTAAGAGAGACGGGGCGAAACTGTATATTTTAGATCTTATTTTTACAGATTCATATCACATTGAAATAAGAGCACGCTGATTATTCCCTGTTGAGGAATCATCAAATTGAGCATTTGTGAATTTAACACCTACGTTAGTGTTTGTGAATCTACTTGAATCTGTGAATCTATCTTTACAGGAAGTGAATTTGTCCTCTGTTATATTCTACAAATCATAAAGCGTCATCACCAATAACCTCGGGTGGTGACTAGGGATGTTCCTGGTAACTAATTTCTTAGTTGAATAAACAAGGGGAAAAGAATAGACTAACAGACTAGCCTATAACTAAGAAGCACTCAGATATCAAGTTAAATTGTTTAAACTGTTTAATGGACAATGTAAAACTTCAAAAGTAACTAACAGTATTAGAACAAATAGCAATATCAGGCCTAGACTTAACAGTGTTTTGGCATCTTTCTATAACAATGCCAGGGCTACAGCTCCATCTGGTGGCAAGTCACTGCGTAACATTTAGCATAACTATTTACGGCATCGGGCATCAATTAAGATCTTAACAATCAGGCTAGCCAACTAGTACGTCTGGTACTGACTAGTGACAATAGCAACGATTAGTCGACTAGTCGCGCACATCCCTAGTGGTGACTTCTCTCCTGCAGGCTCAGCATCCAGCACTGCCAGAGGATCCTGGTTGGACAACAGCAGTATCCAGAGCAGCTTGCGCACCCCGACCCTCACCTCCACCGTCCAGAAACAGCCAGCCAAGCCGATGGCGTCCAGGAAACCCAGAGCCACAGAGTCAGATATCAGCAGCGGCTTAACTGAGCCAGAGTCAGAGGATGAGTTCTCCTCAGGGTAAGTAAATTGTTATCATCAACATGTCTGCAGTATCTCTGATTCCTACGTTTATAAATTACTGCCATGGGTCAGTTTCTTTGAGTCTACCAGCCAACAATCGGTCAGTCTCTGCTTTCTTCTGTGTGCTGTTACTGGTCAAAAGGACAGTCAGCTTTGCAATCATCCAGTCAGCAGAAGAAAGCAATACTAATGGAACCAAGTGCTACATAACACTACCATATTGCTTACCAATTTCCATTCCACAAAAACATGGAGCCGTGCCTAATGTTAGCCAGAGATATAGCGGCCTCTAGTGGACAGTTGGACTCTCTATTTTCTTTTTCTTTCCCCCACAATTTATGAGATTAAACAGTGCTGTTGATTTGTGGCTTAACAGCAATACGTAACTGAACGAAGTACATACAC
>JAMQGT020006984.1:0-27301 GCA_024447675.2 Pterophyllum scalare
AGGCTAAATTGAAGCAAAGTGACTGAAGTTTGCATGCTAACCAAGTAATGCTTTACCACCATATCTACTCACTTTGTACCTCAAGAGGTGTTAGTCAGTCACTATATAATCCAATGCTCCTCTCACCTCTGTCCCATCTGAGAGGAAGAAGAAGTAGATGGTTATTATTATTACTACAGTCTATTATTCTGTCCTGCTGTCAGTCATGTTGAAAGGCAGATACTCAGTGAATGAATCATAAATACAAAGACTGCTGAAGCATTTGGTCAATGTAGCAACTTTAATAACACCGGTGAGATCACATGCAGCATTATATGATTTAACCTACTGTAATCCCTTAATCAGTGGACTTTAAGAGCAGAAATACGAGAAGATCCGAGCTCTTCTTACATGTGAACAAACAGGAAAGTGAAACAATAGGCTGGAAAACTAGTAAAAAAAACCAAACCTGTGCCAGTGAATTTTCTGGTTTCCACACAGTCTTTGTGGGGGTGGGGGGGGGGCGGGGGAGGAACAAATTGAACTGACAAAGTTCTGTATGTGGCACAGCCCCAGCCCTTTTCCTTATCGCTATCACTGTCGTCAAATACTCCTCCATTTTCGAAAATCACCCATCCAATATCCTGTCTCAAAAGTATCTTGGCTGCCCAGCGCCGATCAAAACCTGGTTCCTTCATTTCCTCTGTCATTACATGGGTCACATCCTTCCTCACAGCGGTAGACTATACTTGCCGTGTTGGGACAATAGTCTGAGGTCTTGTGTGATTTCAGGGCATGCTTGACTAATAATTGGAATAATAAGAAGTTCAGATGGATCTGGTAATTGCTAAGTGAGTACTGGTGATTGGCCTTGACATCCTTTTAGTGAAAGAAACGATCAGATAGATCAGAAACTATTTCCAGCTCTGAGTGCTGGAGCTTTGATTTCAAAATTATTCAGTGTGTCGTTACTTCATTGCTCCTTTCCTTTAGTGTTGCTTATTGTGTTCACAGTACTTGCGTATTTATGTACATATACACAATGGAAATTACACCATTAGGCTTTTGAATCTTTTGTTGTTTGAGATGGTCATTGTATATGAGGAGCTTTTCTGGATCACACAGTGCTTTGACAAGAAGGTAATGAGGCCTACTGTGTAGAAAAGTACAAATTCTTCCACTGTAGAGGCATCCATCCATCCATCCATCCAGCGCTGCCACACTCCAACACCTACCTTTTCTGTTTATGTCTGTCTGTACGGGCGTACATAGACATATTTAGCCCGTCTGCCCTGCAGGCTGTCACGGTTTTAGTGCCAGTTGATGTTCTAAAACAACCCTTTTAGGTTAAACATCACAAACAGAGCATGTTTTGGCAGGAATATTGGGAAAACAAACATTATCAGGAAAGTGTTAAGAAGCATATTGAAATGGAATCAACTGTGAAACATCTTTGGATGTCATATATAATGTTATGGTTGCTGATATTATGCAGTTCAGTACATTACATCTAGTGTAGGAAGCCAGCAGGGGCCCACACACGAACGAACACACACACACACACACACACACACACACACACACACACACACAGAAAGAGAAAGAAACTCTGCCCATCTGGGGGCAGGTGTTGCAGTTTATGGAGCGTAAGTGCAAAGTAGCCACGTTTAATCACTGCACCAAGACTTAGCAAGCAAGGGAACAGACACATGGAAAAGAGAAATGCGAGAGAATGAAACAAATACAGGAAAAAAAAAAGTGTGCGTGTCTGTATGTGTGTGTTGGCGCCCCTTGTCCATCTCCCTGTGGTGGCTCTAACCTTCGGTCTCCCTCTGACTTCACTAAATTAGGCTTCCGGGCTCACAGCTGCTTTGCAGAAGCACAACCTCATGCTACATACTAACACACAGCAAACTGATGATATGTGCATGGTTGGGCAGATGAAAAGAAGAATTAATGATGGTTAGTAAGTGACTGGAGAGCTGAATGAAAAGCTGACTGGCTGATTGGCTTGCTAAAAGGAGAGTTGTGCGACTGATGGGAGGGATGGAGTACTGGGGGGAAATGCTATTGCCCAGCTGTGTGAATGTGCAAGCCCAGTGTTTTCATATGGAGATATGTCAGTACACAAAATACTGTTTGTTGTTGTTTTTGTTTTGTTTGGGGGGGGGGGTCTTTAATTTACTACAAGGAAGGCGCTATTATCTTAATTCCCATTAGTCCAAACTGCTGCTGACTCCTGATGGGTAAACAAAATCTAAACATATGTCACTGATTCTGGCATGGTCACAGTGGCTACCTGTGCAGTTTAGGATTCATTTTAAAATCCCTTTGTTCACTTGTAATTGTTTACATTGATTTGCCCCTAAGTGTCAGAGATGTTACAGGGGGTAACCCTGTCGAATGCTCAGGTCAGCTGATCAGCAGCTGTTAATAATTCCAAGCGTCAGACTGACTTCTACTGCCGTCAGCCCTTTGCAGTCACAGCTCCGAAACTCTGGAATAGCTTCCCCCTCCGGATCAGGCTGTCTGCTTCGCTAAAAGATTTCAAATCTAAACTAAAAATTCACCTTTTATCTTTTTCACTGTAGTTTTAGTCATTAAAGGTGTCATTCTGTGAGCATTGTAAGTTATGACCTTTAATCTGTAGCTGTAATTTAGTTTTCCTAATTGTATAATTGATTTTTGTGCAGCACTTTGGTCGGTGTTATCTATGCTTAAATGTGCTATAAAAATAAACCTGACTGTTATTTCTTATTCACTTCTTACATAGAGTAAAATCAGCAACACTGCTGCTCAACTAACCTAATCACTAGTTGGTTAGTTAAGCATGGCAGGAAGACAGGAAACAGGGGAAGCAGCTTGGCAAAATCCCACCCATCTCTAAAGGTTCATGCACATCACTGATGGCTGGTTGCTTGCAGACATTCCACATATCAGTTACCTAGGTAAACCTCTAATATATTTATTACCAGGTAATATGTCAGTCGACAGTATTCATCACTCTCATTGGTTGTTCCTTCAGCTGCTCACCTGGAAGTTGCATCATGTCACTGTGAATCATTTCCAGTGTGGATGTAGGTGAAAGCTCACTAATTAACGACAGTGCTCTTTTTTTTTTGGTTGTTTGTTTCTTAATTTTTTACTCTTTTTAACTTTTAAATCTACTGTAAGTGTTGTAACATGCACCCCCGCGTAACTCCAGTGGTGCAAATTATATGGCAATTTGGGAATTCTTTCAGAAAATATGATGAATAAAGAAAAAAAGTATGTTGGACATACATCAGCATATCTGAGTATATCAGATTTGTTTGCCTTCTTATGCACCTTATTAAATATTTATAAAGTTTGAGCATTACAACATGTGTTTGCAATGATTTGTGTTTTAGGAAACCAAAAAGTAACAACTACACTGAAACAGGAAACTGTGGGATCATTTTTTAGGATATGTTTCACATGTTGGAGGTGCTAAAAATGACTGGGAGGGCCAGACTTTGACCTAAGGTTATCTTATCATCTCTCTCAAAGCAGTCAGTTTTCTTTTTTCCCCATTTTGTGAAAACTTTTTGTTCCTGTCTCACTTGATGGTATAAAACAGAAGTGATATGAGGAGTGACACAAAACAATATTTATACAGGAGGCTGGACATATGTCGCTTGAATGCCACGTCCCATTACTTACTCTCAGTTCCACCTAGTCTTTTATTATCACCCTTAATCTATTATAAATGTTGAAAAAGTTGTATTTGATGAGGAGTCATGGATGTATGAAAGAGGCCACCATTCACCATTTTTAGTCTGTAATAAAGGATAGGGAGTGAAATACATGTGTAGGTAGGTCACACTCAAGTTAGTAACCCTGCTAGAGTTACTGTCTTCTTCCAAAAACACCCTATTCAGGAATGCTGGGGTCATGGCAAGGGTGAAAAGTCTGAAGCTTTTAGTGTCACTGGGCAGCACTTTCCAGCCTGCGGTTTTTAGCCATTGGTATTTACATGAAGCAGCTTTTTCCAGTACGAGTACCTATGAATAGACTTTAATTTCAGAACAAAAAAATAAAAATGAAAGCAAACTCAGACAGGTAGACTGAAACTAAAAGATTTTTGTGTTTGAGTCCACTAGATTTTGGAACATGTGCCCACATTTTCTGGAAGAAAATCCTAGTGATTGCCTTGACCTTGGACTGTACCACACTGCTATGGCCACCCATTTATTCAGGTTCATGGAACTCTTGCATACAAACTAGAATTAACTGAACCACTGTGGCAAAATCTGCCTTTTCATGTGAATGTCAGATTCAAGCTAGTGAGGTACTATAGTTCATTTTGGAACTCCATATTAATTTTACTTTAGGAAATCATTATGGAAGCTCATTTTCACCCCACCTATCTTGATATTAACTCTTTTCACTGAAATTATTTAATAGTGATGGATGCTTTTACATTTTCTCAGATTTATTGTGAAACTTATTCAGAATAGTTATCACTTTTACTGCTACACCTGTAACCGAGTAACAAATGCTCTGTAAAATACTGCATAGACAGCATGGTAGAGGTAGAAGTTTATATATATTTAGCATTTACTGCCAGTATTTACTGCCTGTAAGTAATTGGATGTCCAATTTAATATAGTGGGGGAAATAATTACTTGGTCCACTGCTGAATTTGTAAGAGTGCTCTCTGACAAAAGAAATGAAAAGTTTCAGAATTTTTTATGGAGTTTCATTTTAAAGGAGAGAGACAGAACCAAAAATCAGGAGTAAAATGTTTCTTGCAGTTGATCACCAGGTTTACACACATCTCACTGAGGATTTTGACCCACTCCTCATTGCAGAAACTCTCTAAATCCTTTAGGTTTCTTGGCTTCTGCTTGGAAACTCAAAGCTTCAGGTCCCTCCACAGATTTTCTGTAGGATTGAGGGCTGGAGACTGGCTAGGCCACTCCATGACCTTAATGTGCTTCTTCTTTAGCCCTTGTTTTGTTGGTGGTATGTCATTGTCATGCTGGAAGACCCATTCACGACTCACCTTCAGTGTTCTGGCTGAGGGAAGGGGGTTCTCGTCCAAGATTCTCCTGCACATTCTCCTCTGGCTGGGTTGTAGGTGATCTAATACTTATTTCACTCAATGACATGCAAATCAAGTTATAACTTATAGAAATTCACCCAAGTAACTACTTTATTTCTATTTTATTTTTAAAGTAATAATCTAAAGTAATAAAGAGTTGAACTTTGCACCAAACCAAGCAACACAAAGCAATTATGAACTGTTCATTACTGACACTCCAACATGAGTTCCTCTTTTTGTGTTGCATCATTTTGTGTTGTCTAGAGATTCATGGTTCTTTTTTTTTCTTCACAATAGTTTACTCAACAGTGAGTCAGTGGCTGCAAGATTTTCAACAAATAATTTAACCATATCCAGACCACATGCTACTCCTTTCTTTGCTGTGGCAACTCATGCCTCCGTAGATTGAAAAAAAATCAGTTGGATTGTTAAAGCTAAAATTCAAACAAATTTATATCACCAGTATAGTATTTATCTATGTCACCTCATTTTTTTAGTGTTGTAATGTTACCATAGGCATTTTGCAAATGTGTAAATACTCAGTATACTGTCATATTAATTCTTAACATTGCCAAATCTAACTTTATAAAAAAAGATATGAATGTGGAAATGATGTGGCTTGAGTATGATAAAAATATCTGTTGACAATCTTCAAAATAGTATCTTGTTTTTGTGTCCCTGATTTTACCAGGGATATTTTATAATAATAATCCTGCATTTAAAACTACACATGCATTGCTGTCAAATTAATTAATAATTTGATCAGATAAGTTTCAAATGTGCTTTGCATGCTGTACAGGGCCTGAATTCTTTCTAAGTATTTACTGCAAAAGCCCCCATTCTTCAGCAGTTAAAAGTGCAGCGCTGTAACCTACATGCTTCACATTTACATTGCGTTGCACTGCAACTTTTCCAAAGAAGAACAAGTTTTAAGCAAAACTCTGAAATGGGGTGAGGAGAAAAGGCTGATGAGGCTTATTCATCAGCTTTGTCATGGATTTGTAGGAAGCAAAAACCAGGGGAGAAAAGAGCTGATGATGGAGCTCGTTGAGGCAGCATGTTCACCGTGTTAGCAAGGAAACACAGGAGGGTTTGAGGCTGATAATGCTTGTTGAGGCTGCATGAGTGTGTGCGTGCGTGATTTTGTCCATGCACACTCTTGTTGAAGCAGCACACTTGCTGTGCATTGCGAGGATTGAGGGCGACTCCATTGAGATGATTCCTGTTAATGCTGCCTCAAGTGAGGAGGGCTAAAACAATGATGGAAAACAAGAGAGATGGAAAAAGATTGGCTCAGGCATTTTGATGTGTGTTTGCTTTTGAAAAGGAGGAAGAAAAGCAGATACATGTCAGCAATGCATCCATCACAGTGATGGCTGCAATACTATAAATGATGAGTACCATATCAAAATGAGAAGTCCCCAAAAATCAGCGAGGCATGACTCTCTCTGTCATTTTCTTCACTAATTAATTAATCGTTTGGTCTTCAATATGTCAGAAATACACTTTGAATAGTATAATGGAAAATTAAAGTGGCATAAAATCTCTTCAGTTTATTAGAATTTTAGGTGAAACTTGAGATTTCCTACATATAGTCTACAGTATAACAGATCATCTCACAATAAAACCCTTACTGAATGTGTGGCAGGTAGCATCTAATTGGTAAGAACTCAACTTCAGAGTTATAAAGCCCCAAACCAAACCATGAATGTGTCTTTTACTGGACTCCGTAAAGAGGAATGCCCGTCGCAAACTGTCAAAACCCAAAGATATTCAAACGTAACTCAAAGAACTGTAGCAACATTGTAGCTGGAACCAATGGGCCATGCATGAGTTTTCTGTATGTGAATCCATCAGATGATCAGTTAATCATTTCAGTTCTACAATCAGCAGTGCAAGCCAAAAACACAATTTCAATTACTGCTCCGCAACTGATGGAAAAAAAAATGCTGCAGCTCAAACTCTGTGCTCACACACCATTTACTCGCACTACTGGCATCACTGGATGCCATGTCTATGCTCTTGCATAAGGATATGTGCACTTGTATGTCCCTACATGTCTGTGGGTGAGAGCGGGGGTGTGTGGGAGTGAGATGGATGCAGGTGAACAGCTTGCGAGGGCCAACAGTTCCGCAGGCCAGTCTTGCGCATCACTTGACAGCCATGCCCGATGAAGTCCTATGCACAAATGAACTTGTTAAGCAAATGAGTGAACAAGCAAGGGCGGGTGGAGGGGTATGGGTGAAGGGTAGTGGTAGGAGTGGGTAGGTGCACAAGGCTACAGCAGCTCCTGCTAGAACTGCCTGCGTGTCTGCGCACATCAGCCATCACCACCCCTCGCCCCTCTGTCTTCAACTCTTTTCCTTTTCCCTTTCTGTCATTCTATCCTCTCAGAGAGCTCTCACTATGTGACTCTATTTCAGTCTGCCTCTTCCCATCGCTCTCCTTCGCTCATGCTCATGTAATACTATTGTTTTATTAGAGAACAGCCTATTTCTGATTTGGATTGGAAGATTATCCTCACAATGCCTTGACAAGGTACTGTCATCCCATGTTCACAAATAATGGAGTGTAAAAGAGACTGTCGCAACAGATTGGTTGAGATGGTAATGGTTACCAAAAATATGATGGCATTTTCATGGTATTTGCATGCATCTTGCGTATGGCTGAGATACACAAACAGGATTGAAAATGTGGCAACAGCTGGAGAGTTGTTGATTATTTCCTTCCTCCTTCCTGAAATGAAACTCTCAGATCACACCACGTGCACTGATATAAGTGCATATGTAATGACACATAAATGAAAACTTAAGCATGCTTGCGCTTATATGCATGTTGTGAAACTCAGTCAGTTTTTGCAAATGTAACATTTGATTTATCACCTATAATGCCAGCCCCCTAACCTTTGTCCTGACCACACCCGCCTTCCTTAGCCCTTCGTATCCCCAGCCCCCTTCTTACTTTTAAAGATGTATACACATCTAGCCATCTAGTCTTCCCCTCCTCCCTTTCCCCCAGGGAAGGCATTTGAGGATTCCAGTCTGGTAAGTTTAGGGCTATAAGTATCACAGAGATAGAGAAGCTGGTCATTCACAAGACTGTTGGGAGTATTTGAGGGGCTCATGCTGCTTTTCCAAGTTCCCCCATCATGAAAAGTTATCTTAAGGTAAGGAGGTGAATGACATAGTCAGGACTTTTAAATGTGGAAGTTATTTTCAGATTTCATTACACATGAGCAGTTGTTTAATACAACAGTGGACCGCTGGAACCTTATGCAAAGCCTGGCATTTTGATTCCACCCATAAGAAAAAATAATCTTCTAATCAGTATGTGGTTTTGCTGGAGTAAACAGTCGAAAGGTTTTGGGTAAAATAGGTTCCAAAAAAGATTCTCTTGAGTATCATGTATTTTCCATCAGGATTTCACATTGATGGACTGAACATTGTTTGTTGCTAACATTTGTGATTTTAGTATAACCTGCTTTGTGGTTGTCCATCTGAATTAGTTGCCGGTCCGTTTTTACAGCCAAAGGGTTCTATTTTGTGGTTCTACTCACTCATTTGACTAGATATCATTTTACCAATCACCAAGTGGCTGACTAGTTTGTTGCTTGCTTCAGCAAGTGAACCATTTCACGAATTCAAAGTAACCTGTAGTCGTTATGTCTCTTTTCTGTGATGGATAGCGGACTGCATTTCGTGTCTGCTATCAGAATTAATCTCCAAATACCCTTACCTGTGGTTAAACAGAGAGAAACTGATGATTTTTGCATAGTAACTAAAACTACCAAATAAATAAAGACATTTAAAAAAGGGCACTAGGTGGTCCTTAAACTGCCACCTCCCTAGTAAAGCAGTCACTGTCGTGTTATATCGTGCCAGTGTTCCACTAGTGCAACTTATATTCTAGTGCACTGACTGCTAGTGAGTAGATGTCAAGTGTGCTGCCTCCTATAAAGGCAGCTTCCTCACTGAAACAACACAGAGCACATGAGCAGACTGTTTCTGTGTTCTACACATGAGAGTGGAATACTGCGGACAGTCTCCCAACCTGATTCTCCAGAAATTGACTAAAGTGTTTTACGTTCATCTTGGGGATGTATTTACATTTGCTGTCCACTTGTCCCATGCTCACCAAGAATATACAAGGCAGCACTTAGAAAGGTACCTCTGTCACATATATTTGACATAAGAGCACAGATTTGTGCAAAAACCCTACTAATGTAAATGGAGTTTAAACCTGTCCCAAATGGCTACATTCTTTGGGCAGAAACACCTAGTGGGAGATCATGGCACATACTTTTGGGGAGTATTACAACAGATTTATGGTGTTAGATGTGTTTGTACATGCAAAAATGGCAAAACTAGATGCGTGACAAATGTTGCAGGGCTTTAAAAGTCCCTGCGGACTCTTTCTTCCTCATTTTATTTGTTGGAAACTTGAAAAGCTAAAAGAATGAGAGGCTTATTTTGCCTCAGTTGTGACGCTGAAAAGTTTGAAGCATGCTGATGCCTTAATTTTATCAGCTGTGTTTGCGAGAATTGTAAAGACCTTTAGTTGTGGGCTTTAGTGCTGTGGAAATGCAGTTACTACCAAATTACCCCACAAATCTAGTTTATGCCTAACCATCTTAAGCACTGAGATCCCATCCTTAATGTGTTTTGTGTAGAATAAAAAGCATTTTGATCTTCCCACTTATGGGAGGCCTGTGACGCACTTGCTTTGTAAATCATGAAAGGAGGTTTATTTTATTTGTCTCTCTACAGCAACATGGGCATCATAGAAGTATGAGCAACTTGCACACAGACCCTAGCGGGTTACTCTCCACATATTTCATTGTTGTTCACGCTCTTTGGTTAACCTGTCGTGATATTTTGATATACTCCTCTTAATCTATAATGTGGTTAATTTTCATTCACTTGCAGATCTGTCAGTAATGTAACCTTTAAGTGACCCTAGCTTCTGGGCAGCTAGCTATCTACCACTCATCTGACAGCGCTCGACTTTCTCTCATCTTCCTCTCTCCTCCTCCCAACACCCCATCTATTGGTTTCAATTAATCAGCCATGGAAGGGGATTTATTCAGTCCCTGCCCAATGGGATTCTTTGGTATGTGGCCCCAGTGGTAGCAGGTTGAGAAGCCACAGTCTACACTGTCTTTAGGCCTATTACTCTCACCTCACAGCCCACTCATAAAGAGAGCTTTGAGCGGGCTGTTTTTGGGGGGATCCGGTGGGCTTTTTTGTCCCATAATAGCCAAGTGGATTGAGTCACTGCAGACAGACATGTTTACTAAACTCTGTATAGAGCGAGGGAGATTATGTGTGCCACTTTGAAAAATTACGTTTTCTGTCTGACCACCTTGGACAGGTGTTGTTATTTTATTTCACATAGCAGTATCAGGAGTGTATCCATGTAAAATAGTGAGCAACATGCATCACTGTTATTGGATTGCAAAGCGGTTGGCAGTGGGGCAGCAACTGTATGCATACTGAAGCAGCTGAAACAGTATGCATGATATAAGATTTGCCAAGAAGATGTGCAAAAGGGAATCAGTTGAGCAATCATTGATTGGCAGGAACAGAATGTGTTATTAAATTCTTCATGAACACTTATTCACTTAACCTCTATACACCTTTAAATACTCTTTGATCTCTCATAGAATGTATGAACATGAAAATACTGAATACTTTCTTTAGGTTTCTCTTTGAATGGCTGATGTGTTTTACCTTTGTTGTTTAATTTCAAGAGACTGGCATGAGTTATTGTGGTGCCAGAGAAGTACAGACATCAAACAACTCTTTTTGGCTTTATCAGAGCTCTAGATAGTGCCTAAAATACAAAAGTAGTCTTGTGTCACATTTGCAGCTGTTTGTGAAAATGCATACGCACATCCTCTCCCCTACTGCTTACCTCTTCTGAGTTGAGATGAGTGCAAATCATAGAGTACAGCAAACTATCTAAAGCCTCTTCTAACATGCAAGCCAAATGTGTTGCTTACTTGTTGTTAGACAGCCTTTCCTGATAAGAAACTGAAGCTGCTTGTCAAAGAAACCAGACTCCATTCACAAAAACAGTGATTTAAGGATAAGTTTTACCAAAATGCAATCCACGGACTACCACAGATGGTGTAAATGGCCTGGTTCTCAGATAGCACATTCCTACTCTATTGAGCAAGCACTTTACCCAGCATGCCTCATTCACCCATTCATACAAGCACTTTTTTCTGCACCTAAACACTTTCTAATATTCATATTCTGATGAACGCGTTAGAGAAAGTACTCGGAGTTCAGTATCTTGCCCAAGGATACTTTGACAAGTAGACTGGAGCAGCCAGGGATTGATCTACCAACCCTCTGATTAATAGGTGACCTACTTTACCTCCTGACTACTGACTAGTTTACTTATGTTGTCCTACAAACTTATTGTTCAGACCTTTGTAATTTATTATAACCTAAATATAAACATATTCATAGTCTACATAGCTTTGCAATCTGCATACTTATGGTATATTCATATTGAATTTCTCTCTTTAAATTTAGACCCATCCCTCCTTCATATCAGTGCTGGCCTGAATGCGGCACCTATAACTGATATTCTTAATTTAACAGTTGCTATGGGCAAAATTCCAAAAATCTGGGAGGCTGCACAGTGCACTCACTCCAAAAGGTAGTGACCCTAGTGACCTAAATAATTACTACCCTATTTCAAAACTGTGTTGCCTAGCAAAAGTCATAGTCCTTGATAAATGCTCAACTGAAAGTGTATCTGGAATCAAATAGTAAGTATTTGAGTAAGTAGTATTTATTTAGCACTTGTTACAGACATAAAAGTCACAAAGCGCTGTACAGCAATTAAAACACAATATCAATACAGCAATATAACTTTTACCACATTAAAACGGAATAAAAATAGATAAAAACATAAATAACAAAAGACGGCCTGATTAAACAGAGAGGTTTTTAACTGGAATGGTAAACTGTTCCAGAGCCTTGGTGCCACAGACTGAAAGGCTCTGTCCTCCCAATAATATTTTACAATCAGAGCAGTCAGGTTTTAGATCATGTCACAGCACAATAACAACTGTAGTATGTGTATATAGTATTATTGAATTAATGATCCTCAGTGTTGCTCTGCACTGTTTGTAGATCTATCAAAAGCATTTGATTCAGAAAATCACTGCGTTTTTCTCAGTTGACTTGTCCCTTAAATGGGTTAATGATTATCTTTCTGATAGAACTCAGGACAGTTATCTCCAAAGGTTTCAGGTCAAGTCCACTTACCATTTGTACAGATGGTCCACAGGGATCATTCTTGGACCTCTTTTATCTACCTTGTATACAACCAATATTATCTCTGCCACCCAAAACTGTAATGTACACTTTTATGCAGATGACACTATTTCATATGCCACATATGACACACGGCTCTACCCTTGATCTGACCATTGCAAATCTACAGTCCCATTTCAGAAATCTGTTATCACACAAAAGCTCATTTTAAACTGTGATAAAACTAAATGCTAAATATTTCTAAGGTCATCTAAACGTCCAACCTGCAGTCCGTATTCAAACCTTTCATGGTTGTGCAATTGAAACTGCTGATTGTTATAAATACTTAGGAATTTGGCTGGATGCTAGTGTTTAAAATTTATCTGCAACTATTGTTGCATTTTAAAAAAAAAACACTGATTTGGACAGACATATCTCCAGTCTCCATCTCCATTCTGTGTTGCATCTTTTAATCCCTATCTGCTTCCCATTCTGTCCAGCTCCATCCAATTTCACAATAGCTGAGGTTTTGCCTTATGAAGCCACACAAAAAACAATTTCTGTTTTAACAATAACACCTGAATATCACAAGGTAGCATGCTACATAATACAGCTTGTTTGAGTGTACACATGCTAATTATGCTTTGGCTCAAGTGTGGGCTTGCTCTCACATATCTGACAGAATATGATGCACTGGTATAATTTAAATGGCCAAAAGCAAATAAG
Organism: Pterophyllum scalare; assembly: GCA_024447675.2. Classification (NCBI taxonomy): domain Eukaryota; kingdom Metazoa; phylum Chordata; class Actinopteri; order Cichliformes; family Cichlidae; genus Pterophyllum; species Pterophyllum scalare. Next base: position 13,042 of record JAMQGT020006984.1, read on the forward strand.
GTGAGTAAAATATCACAATCCCAATTTGTCTACAGCAGATGAATGCAACGTGCACATGCGGAGCATGTTCATTTGAAAGAGGCTTATTTCATTGGCTGCTAAAATAAAGTTGCATCTTTACTCCTGCTTCAGTTTTATTTTGAGATTTGAACTGATGAAAGTAGTCAGACTGCTATTATGCCAGTTGTTTTCAATGAATGTTTTTTTAAAGTTTTATAATGGGACTCTGGATGGGTCTTCATTATTTCAGCTATGGTTTTATGTGTAACTCCAATTGATGGCGTACATTCTACCAGGCTCTATCACTGAAGTACAGTGTTTTTCTCTGTGTAGTGTTTTCAAACATAATAAGTTGAGCTTGAGGATGCAAAACAGTCTGTTTGGAGGATCTGCAGGGCACAGCTGTGCAACCAGGAAGGGTAACATCTGGATTTGTATGGAGCAACATGGGAAATATGTAGAGGAAAAGAGAGATTCTGGTAAAACACAAAAAATAAGCAAAAAAAACATCAAAGACTTAAGCCACAGGAGCATTTTATCAGACATTTATAGCATGAATTCATTTCTTTGATTTGTGGCTGTTTTTTATTCAGGTCCCACCTGTACCTGTAAACGTTATCAGGTAACAGTACAAACACTCATCCCCACATGCAAAAAGACAGGCTAACCAGTGCTCCTAGCCACTATGTGAAATTAAAAGCTGTTACCTACATTAGTGGCATCTGTACAGATTTGTATTCACTATGGAAACCTGTTTTTGGTACAATCTCCCCACACTGCTGTTACATGTCACAAACATGTTAACAAGATAATTAACTGTGAAAATGTCTAAGGCATACAAAATCACTATGAAATCCTTTTTATTATTTTTCTCAGTAAACCACTTCTGTCTCTAAACATGCATATTACAGTATCACACAGCAGGTGGATGTCTAGAAAATGGACACGCAAGGCTGTAACGATTTACTTAAAGAAGCAACTTCAATTTTCATTGGATGAAACTTGCAAATGTGCATTGAGAACCAGCTTCCCATGTGAGAGGGAGAGACCAGTGAGCTGTCAGTAAAATGCCATCGCTCTATAGGAGATGTCTCAAACACTTTCAGTCAGGAAATGACACGCACAGTAAGCAGTTGCATGATATTAACAAATCACATTCTGTTAGGAGAGATTATCAGGTCTTTGCAGAGCCTGGCACTCCACTCACTGCTCACTTGTTGGGATTGTGTAAGGAGTTGTGACTAATGAAGTGTGTGAGAGAGATGGAAATAATACAGGGAATTTTCAAAATAAGAGAAACGCTAGTATGTTGTACTAGTGTCATTTTTTTTATGCTGTGCTTGTAGAAGCAAAAGTAAATTCTGTGTGTGTGTGTGTGTGTGTGTTTCCATAAGATGAAAGGAATTTTGTTGTTCTTGCTACACTCCAGTGGACAGTATCTCTTACAAACATGGCTGCAGCTGTCAGGAGATGTCGGTTTGAAAGGTTTGTGCTGCTGTCTGTCAAATTGACCCAGTGTGTATATTTAAATGCATGTGTGTGATATTGTGTATGGTCTAAAAAGCTGAAGTGCTCTCTGTGGGCTGTGAGAGGAGCGAGGATGAGCAGCAGCGACTTCAAGAGGAAACACAGGAGGGGAAAAATCAGCGGGGGATAAAACTGAACTAATTTTGCTGTGAGAATGCAAACCAATAAATTCTATTACCTTTATTTAAGGTTTATAGCATTTATTTAAGGTTTACAAATGATCAGGCTGTGATATTTGACACTGATGTTGATTGTGATACAGCCTAACAGCAACATAGTGTATTGCAGTGTCACTCTACAGTCAATATTTGTGATTCATTTACACATTTTTTGATAAAAAAAATTACCAGCAGCAGATGTGTGACATGGTGTGGGTTATAAATCCATCCTACAGGAGAGCATGTATTCTCTTCACATAACACCTGCAAGCCTTTGTAGAGTGACACATCTTTGTGTAAATCGCACTGATCCCACCTTATGTCGCTTCCATTCTAAGCCTGCACAGTGCACATCAGCAGTTCTGGTCGCATTTACATTTCAGGGATTGCGCTGACAGGCTTTTCAAGTTAAGCTTCTGAAAGAGAAGAGTTAGGTGCTCTTATTTTGTCATCTGCTGTTTGACAAATTGTTAGAGTCAAACTTGTGAGATTACCCTTGCAGAATAGGTAATTAATAGCCCTGCCAGTATCGATGTATTGTTACTGCTGAGTACCCATTAGCGGCAAGCTCTGAATGTAATTAGACGCTGGCTAATCAGAAATGAATCAGACACAAGGTGAAATCAATACTTGATTTAAGTACGTGAAAGTGTGCCCAAGTAAATACAAACCTACCTTAATCCCATCTGTTCTGTTTACTTGGTGCACACTTCCTCATAATCAGGCTGAATAATAATATTTTTTTGTTTTTGTAATTCCTGTTAGGGCTTTTGCTTGTTGGTTTTTGTTCTTTCTTTTCTTTTGTTTTCTTTTTTTTAAATATACATTGCATTTGATCAGAATGGCCAAGTTTCCTTAAGAGCATAGACTGTAAAAATGAAGCTTTTTGTGTGTGTGTGTGGGGGGGGGGGTGTCTTAAACCTGCATTCCTCCTTATCGCCTAGAGGGGGCAACTCCTTTGGTTTAAAACATAACATCAGGTTGTATAGAGGTCTGTGGGAAATGAAACTGCACTGTCAGCAATGCTGATATTGTAAATTATGGTCCTCATTAGAGTCAAATAGGAGGATGAAACAGGTATGCTTTTCCTTGTGATTGACAAGCAGCTAGCCAATGGCCATTCATTATCCCTTGGTTTCTCAGCCAGAAACACCTCTTGTCACATTTGCTTGCCTGTGGTGATGGCTAGAACACTTAGCTTGAAGATTTACAGGTGAAGATGTGTGTGTATTCCCAGACCGATTGCCAGGTGGTTGCAGGCATTCTCTAGTTTGAAACTAGTCACAAAGAGTCTCGACCTGTGTGACTGAGGCCTAAGGAAGTAGCAACATTCCCTCTTGCTGATCTTGACATATTGACCTAACAAATGACTCACAGTACTTGCAGTGCCATTTATAAGAATGCACAATTATATGAAGTATGAAGTGACACAGTTTAAGAACTACACGTAAGCTGTACTCATAAAACTATCAGCAAATCAGTGGGTCTATCTTTTTCACTCCTTTTGAGTACCCAAGCAGCAACAGTCTCGGTGAAGGCACTGTCACTCGAAAGAGACCCTGGAAAGAGAGAAAATTTGTAAGCTAAACAGAAGGAGAGCCACAGGGAGGGGGCATGCGTGGGTCTTATATAAAGCCCAGATGGTCTCAGGGAAGCGCGTGATGGAGACATGGAAGGATGGAGGGAAATGGAGAGAGGAGTCTGTCCGTCTGACTGAGTGACCAGGGGGCTCTGGGAGCCAACACTACAGGCTACAACACCTGGATGGGTAGATAAAGATACTGTGGTCAGTCAAGGGAGCAAAGGGTGTCGTGAAACATGCAAAGTTTTGCTTTTGCCCAGCACCAATAGATAGTGTGTATAAGACAGACAGAGCTTTCATTTTTCCCAGAAATGAGCCAGCTATCACTTTGACTTCAGAAAACTCGAGATTGATCCCCAAACACCCATCATTTTCTGATATTTTCTGATAAGGTACTTTTAAAGCACACGCCACAGCCTCTTAACTCTGGTGGTGTTGATGGAAAAACTAGCAACACATTGCTAGTATACCTGGCAGTGACTCTGGGATGGTTTGTTAGCTCAAAAACTTGTTGGACATGGAAATAGAGTCTTCCACACTGGTGCTTTGTCTACAGTACTTAACACTGACCAGTTGTTGTCAGTGTCTGTGTATAACTCCCAGTTCTAACTCAACACAACAACAAAAAAGGAGATGACTTTTTTATGCAATTCAGGTAAAAAAAAACTCAGAAATTTGGCAAAATTATCAAAATAAAACAACAATTTATGCAAAAAAAAGAAGTGGCTCTATATTCTCAGAGCCACTTGCGCAATCTTGAGTCCCAAAAAAGTGGTTGCAGTTTGACTTTGGGAACTAGCAAGTTACTTATGAAGCAGATGGCTAAAGGGGACATGTTTTCAACGTTCATCCTGTTAGACATGCTTTGGTTAGCCCGGTCAGATAAACTGTGTCGGCTGAGAGTTTAAGATCATGACATCCTACTTTATTATTTTGTGCTACTCTTTCTACCCATGTACTAATTTCTTTTTAAATTCTAGTTGAGAAAAGGATACTATATAAAAGTTCAAGTAGCACGTCAAGCTGACGTTGATGAAGGCCTTTGATGGGCAGTTAAAACTGTAAATGTTGCCACAACTTTGATTTTTCAGTAACCCACAAAGAATATTTAAACGTGATGGTTCTTTAGACAGATGGATGGAGACAGAGATAAGACCAGAAAAGCTTTTCATGATGCAAAAGAAAGGTGGTGTCTCATAATTATACTGCTTTCTGATCCATGAGTCCTATTCTCTGTGATTAAATAGTTATGTCTCCTTTATCTTTAAAGTGATTTTAGGTGTGACCTTTAATCTGGTCTTGGTGATACTGTTATGTTACTAAGCAACTGGCCGAGACTGGTTCCATGTTTCAAATAGCTGAAAATACTCTGAAATGTAATCCTCCACAACACCCCAGCATGTTGTCTTTGTACTTCTGCCTCTCCTGCTTTCAGCAAGTTAGCTAAACTAACTTTCTGCTGGCTTTAGGTTTCAGAGCAGTATCAGGTTTCTCATCTAACCCTGACCAAGTAAGTGCCCCCACCACCACAAAAAAAAGTATGACCTACTTGGATATCTACTGATTTTCAGCACTGATCCAATAATAAGGAACAGTACTCAAAATCTCATTATAAATTTAGCCTAGTGGGACAGGAATAATCTGTTTTTCATGGTAAATAATGATTTTTAACTATATAAACTGACACGGGGTCTGTTTTTCACTTTAAAAGAATAAGCCCACTGCCCCATGTCCACTACTTGTCAGCTCGCTCACTGTGCCAGTGAAGTGAAACTCATCTACCCAGTGTGTGCGAGCCTGTCTTAAAACATCAGGTTGAAGTTTGGAGAGCTGACGCCTAAGATTCAGGGGTCAGTGCTATTCCCAGTGTTTTGTCTCTTGCTCGTGTTTGTCTGGTCGTAGTCACACAGCCGGTCAACCTGTGCGTATATGCTTGTGTGTATCTTCTTAAGGCCCACACCTGGTTTCTGATAGGGAAGTCAGATGTACAAGAGGCACAACAAGCACACACAGCTGTCTCACATGCCGCTTTTCCTTCCAAAGTCAACTCCAGACGGAGATGTCGTAATGCGCGACACGCTGCGCTGGCAGGCCCACTGCTGAGGGTTTCTACTCACACACCGCTGTGGCTGTGGTTTTCACTCCTCGCCAACAAAGCTCATGTTTGCTGATCTTCCTGTCTGTCCCACCTGCAGCCTTCAGCCTAGCGCAAGGAAAGGTCGAGGCTGCTAAAAAAAAAAAAAGAGATCTTTGTTTTTGCCCTTCTTAACATGCAAGCACAGCTAGGCTCAAAGAGAAACTACAGGGCTTTGGGGAAAATAGGACAGCTGTTTGTTTGTTTTTTGTGGTTGTTGATGTTTTGCTGTTTGATTTTTTTTTTAAACTTTATTTTATTTGTACTTTTTTGCTTACGAACAAGATGTCTCACTCAGTCCTGGGAGCAGCATGCTCGCCATGCTCACATTTCTGTGTGTGTGCAGTATTTTCTCTCCCGAACATCATGTCCTACAGCATTTTTTTTTTAAATTAAAACCAAACATAAAAAAATTACCAGTTTGCTGCTGCACTGAGAGAGTGTGTTTTTATGACCAGTGTTCCTCATTTTTGTCAGATTCAAAGCCAATCGCATTGAAAATATGAGGGTATTCATGTGATGAGTCTCAGAAAGCGACCTCTGCTACACACAGATAACACAGGGAGAATAGATGAATGAATGGTGTCATCAATACAGCAGCCTGTATGAGCTTATAACACATATATTTATATAGGCCAGAACCACTGACTGCTGTATATGAGCATTTTAAAACAGCAAATCACTGGCAAAAGAAAATTGTTAATATAGTGGAAAACTCAAAGTAAATGCTCATTTAACAGTCCATCCTGCCTCCTTGCTTTTAACACAAAGTTAACAAACTTGTGTGTATCAAATGTATCAAAATAAAAATAATTATTCCAAAGTTTGATCTGTTCATTAGAGCATTTCTAGGCTTTGTCAGGCCATTCACCCCAAGACTTGATCACAGAGGAGCAGGTGAAGGAATGGATCTTTACAGCGCTTAAATTTAGCTAAACGAATGTACAAATAACCTAAATTAGCAGCATTTATTTCTGTGAAAGAGCACAAACAGACAGAGAGACACAGCTGAGGTTATAGAAGAGGTCAGGAGAGAGCGACCATCTGATGCCAGCAGATGGAGGGATGCAGGGAAGGGAGTAGAGGAGAGGAGATGCTGCAAATCAGGTCGACGTGACCAAATGCTTATCGGCTGTTCTTAAGGCGCTGATTTCACTTTACATCCTGTGTGCTCCAGCGCACCCACCTTATGTTTATGCTAAACTTTAGAGTAGCAGAGATAGTATTTTGCAGAATATATTAAATAAGGGGGAGTGCAAGCAGTGAATAATTGAACTCCATACTCACCCAAAAGTATTTGGGAATAATACTTTTTTCCCATTTGAATCTGATGGCCACATAAGGTGAAAAAAACAAAAGAAAACAGCCTCTTGTGATTCTTCTCTCTGTCATAGCATCCATTTCCCATTTATGCTTGTAAATTACGTTTCTTTTTTTTTCTTTCTTTTTTTTCATTTGCCTAGTGCATTTGCTGGACCTGCTGCAGCAGCACTATCTCAGGAACACACTCGCTTCCGTGTCACCTGAAGTCACCTCTGTCTGTCTGTGTGCCTTTGTTGTAGAACGGCGCAGTTCCAGGAGAGCCAGTGAAGAAGGATGAAAACTCCCGGAGAGGGAACTGGGGAAACCAGATTGAGTTTGTCCTTACCAGTGTGGGCTATGCTGTGGGCCTGGGCAATGTCTGGAGGTTTCCATACCTCTGCTACAGAAATGGAGGAGGTACGCATTGCAATCAAGAGCCAACCCCATTTTCTTTATGTCCCTAAATCCAGTGACATGCTGTCTAACTGAATAACTGTATAGCTGTATTCCAAATATGATACAGGCACTGATTAGACGAGGACAAAGAAAATGCGATTTTTTTATCAAATATCAATAGTCACATTTATCATAAATGTCTTTCAAATAATGAGGTACACATATGTAAAAGGAATCCCACCATTATTTCACACAGTCAACTGGTAATAGGTATGATATTAGCTGACTAGAGCAGACAGGGATTGAACCACCAACCTTCTGATCTCCTGAGCTACAGCCACCCCCCAAAACAAGCCCAACAATATATAAAGCTGCAGGAAATTTTCTGTAAACCATTCTGAATTTTATCATTTATCATTTCTGCAAAAATATGACCTAATGCTTTATCAGACCTATATGTGTGCAGAAAAGTCCCTGTTTCCTGCCCGTTACCAGTGCAGCTCTGTTTATAAATATATAAAAACACTTTTCCATCTAATTCGAGTGAGTTTGATTATATTTCATAAGAGATCATTTTGGAGTAAGGCCACCGCAAAAAAGTACATTCAAAGCAGGTTCAGTATGATTGTTTTATGTACACCACGGAAAAGCAATGTTCAGAAACAGAAATATGCAATTGTTGGTGTGATTTTGTTACTTTGTTACCAAATTTTGACAAATGAATATACCCTGACCCACTCAGTATGAATAGTACAGTTTCCATGATTGTTATAACAATTACAGGGTCAGGACTACAACATCTCTATGAAGACTCTGAATTCAATTTTTCAGTTCTTCTATCATGTGGAGCCATAATGCAGGCATGCAGATAGACACAGACTGTAGGTGTAGAACCGAGGAGGTTCTAGTGTTCTCAGGTGCTTTACTTTGTCATATATTCTCTACAGTGTATGTATAAGAGCAGATACTTGCCAGCTTAGAAATAATGCAGTTGCTGGTAGGGGATACAACTGGTATTTAATCAGTTTAGTATATTAGACTGGTTATTACATGGAGGTGTGCTCACTTTTGTTGGATACTGTAGGTGTGCTCTCATCATGGCAACTGCTGTGTGTTTTCAGACTAGTATCTTACTATATTGGGTTGTAACCTGAGTGTAGTAAGATACTAGGAATTTCTCAGGAACTGAAACCTTCATTCATGTCTGAACCATTTGCAAGGAAACTGTTGCACTGTCAAAAGTCCTTCTAGTTTATCTAAAGGAAACCTATGCCTATTTCCAGTTCCATGTTTTTTTTTTAATTATTATTCTACTAGGGTAGCTTTGCATAGTTCACAGTTCAAAATAATCTTTATTGTTTTTAGACTGCCCCTCTGTCTGAAACCAAGAAGACATTATTAACATTATTAACAAAACATTTTATTGTGTATTTCTTGATATAAAATCTGATCACTGTACAGGTCAGATGTTTCAAACATATTTCATAAACCTGTACTCAGTGCAGCTGTCCCACAATGACTTGCACATTATGCACTCAGCTTCCATCCAAAGCATCTTTTTGGGCATCAAGGTTTGCAGTTATTGTTTATTGGGCTGTGAGTGCTGTCAAAATGTCTGAGCGCATAGAACGGATCCAGGTGCTGCTGCTGTTATGCTGCCTTCACAATACAGCCAATTCAGTGAGTAAGTGAGTCACGACAATAAAATAAGCTCTTTGGTTGTCAGTGTTTTTTCTCCCTAGTCTAACGCTTCCTAAAAGCTGTGAATTAAACAGACGAAATTGTGTTTTAAATACTTTGCATCTTGCTTTGAAGAAATGTGCTGGAATGGCCCCAAAGTTTAGTGACAAGCAGCAAGTTTGGTCATGTTCTCCTCTCTCAGTGCTTCAGATCATTTCCTTGGCATAACTTCTACTGTAGATCATATTGTATACATTGCAAATATTTGGATTTGCGTCATGCAGGCAGGAGTTTGTATATGTAGGCTATGCATTAGCTAAACACACAGCTGCAGATACTGCAGCAGCGACAGGAGGGCTGTGCTTTACCGGCAGTTAAAGGGTTTTGGTATTGTACAGTATCAGCTGGTTGCACCAACCTAGTTCACATATGGGCTATCTTGTGAAAGCATACTAACACAAACATTCACACATGCACACACACACACACACGCACGCTCACAGATTCTCCTTATAGATGACCGTCTGGTTTTTTGGTCCAGTCTGAACCACCAGAGAGTTGCTGCACTACTGAACAGACTCTTCTGGACATTTAGTGACCTCTCTGCTCACTCTGGGGAGGTTATATAACAGATTAAATTCACGGGCTTTTTTTCTCCTTTTTTTAAAACTTTTTTTTGTTTTGTTTTAATTGCAGGATCAGTTATAACTCTTTATATTATATTACTGGCATGGGTCCAGTTCATGTAGTAACAGTCATTAGGGTTTGGTTTTGCCAAGAGTTATATTGCACATTATCACTACATGTTTGCATTTTTCGACTTCATAATAGCACAGCATGTTTTTAATGACAACATGTGGTCCATTGCATGTAGAGTGCTTACAGAGTACATCTGCCAGCTTATATAATGTGTCTGATTTCTTTTGTCTGCTGGTGTCTGTGGATGTGGCGTCTCTGCAATAATTATGCTCATCTAGCTGTATAGTAGTTATTATCTTTGTCAGGTAACAGAATAGGAGGCAGCTGACTTTTGTTTGCCTTGTAGGTTCCGATATTTTTGTCACGACTAACACAAAAGTGTTCTCACAGCAACAAAGTGTTTTGTACAGACTGTGATTCAAGTTATTCAAGAGTTCACTGGTAGCAAAACAAATGTATTTTTATATTAGAGGGGACGAGTTATTACTTTCCTTTATTTTTTCTCATATATATAATGTTACATTTGGGGGCTCATATTGAAAAAGGCCAGATTTTAAAATAATGAGGTCAGCGTATGTACAGAATTCTGACTGCTCTAAACACTCATACAGTTTTTTTTCTACTTTTGGCTTTATGTGATATCACATAGAGGGTTGATCCCTAATATTGCCACCTCAGGCACACAGCTCTGACTGTGCGCACGCAAGCCCCGTCCATCCGCTGTACAAACCTATTGTTTACGAGAGGCATCCAAATCAGAAGCCAGTTGGCTTCAAGAGAGCTGAAACAGCTTGTTCCAGACAGTGATTGAACTGTGGGCTGCACCAAGCCCCAGCAGATTATTTTCAATGGTGAATTACATTAAGGTACTCTAGTAAAGTCCAAGAATAAAAATATGCAGATGGAAATAAGCACATGTTCCTTTAATTCAGTGCCTTCCTTGTTAATGCTCTCCTCCAGGTGCCTTCATGCTACCATACTTCATCATGCTTGTGTTCTGCGGCATTCCACTCTTCTTCCTCGAGCTCTCCTTTGGTCAGTTTGCCAGCCTGGGCTGTTTGGGGGTTTGGAAGATCAGCCCTATGTTCAAAGGTCAGTATATGTGTGTGTCTGTTTGTGTGGCTATTAATTTTGTTGCACATCTGATTAGACAATAACATTATGGACTGTTTTTTTTTTTTAGTCAATAAGGGACAGTAGTTAATACTAACATTGCCAGAATGCAGACTCTTGCGTATCTGCAGCCTATCATATACACAGTCTGATATTTGAATTCACATTTCAGTTCCTAATGTGGTTTTCTTTTTCTCTCTACCATTTCCTACCTTCAGGCGTGGGCTACGGCATGATGGTGGTGTCCACCTACATTGGGATATATTACAACGTGGTCATTTGCATTGCCTTCTACTACTTTTTTCTCTCCATGACAAACCTACTGCCATGGACCTACTGCAACAACCCGTGGAACACACCAGACTGCAGCGGTGTCGTTGCCAGCAGCCACCAGCTCAACGGTAGCCTGGCAAATGCTACCACTAGCCTGGTAGCTGGGATGTCTGAGGTAGTTAACCGCACCAAGAGGACCAGCCCCAGCGAGGAGTACTGGAAGTAAGAACAGGAAGTATATAATGGACTTGGGGGTGACACTCTTGTTTTAGATGTAGCTCTGTTTCCAGTTAACAAAAACCTGCAGTTAAAAGCAAAAAATGATCTTAAGTTGACACTTTCTGTCTCTCTATGAGAACTGTTTCACATAAAATAATCAAGTTTCCAAGTTTTCTAATGCAAGGATTGATTTTTTTTTTTTTAATGTCACTGGACTTACTTTTGTAGGCCTGTTGTACTTGACATGGAGGTCAAAACTGACTCGGACCTGTTAGATAAGATTGCCTCAAAGAGGCATCATGTTTACAGAAAGCATTCGAATATTTGGACTAGCTCTGAGTGGATTGGCAGCAGTTTCTGTACAGTGTTGTGACTACATCATCACAACTCAGATGCAGGATGTTTCCCTCATTCCTGGGCACTCTGTTTTGTGGTGAACCCACAAAAATTAGTATAAAGTACAAGATCATTAAGTCAAGGTCCATGTACAGCTACTGTTTAAATTCATATGATAGGCCTCACTATAGTATGTAAAAAATAATAATAAATAAAATAAAATAGAAGAATAGGGTATATGCATCAATTTTTAAGGATGTCACAATACTAGAAATTTGATGATCTGTACCACAGAGTGTGCATAAAGCATGAGGTCAATGAATGGCTTCTGGATGCTAAATTTGGAAGCCTCAACTTTAGCATTTAGACTGTCCCTATGTTGGAACCAGACGTGGACATGAGGATGGAGTGAAATTATCCACCAACAGCAGTAAGCATCATTAGCAAGGTGCATTTATTAAATGTATAGGTGCAATGTACAGACACACATAACCTGGTAAACAGGCTTAATGGACTGATAGAATTTCACTCAGCAAAACAGAAGCAGGAGCCTCTTTGACCGGCCATACCTCACAGCAGATCATAACATTTTTTTCCCAGAGATTTCTCTTAAATTGCTCCCAAATCCATCAACAAAACACACACATTTAAGAAGTCCAGTTCAGTGATAAGCAAAGGTGAGGCCTAGCAGGCTGCTATTGGCAGTCGCTGCTTCTGTCAGAACATCTATCAATCAAAGCGGCTACACCCCAGACTTTTAAGCCTTCATTATACAATACAAAAATCAAAGACCATACCGTTGTTATCGGAGGGGAAACTATCCTTAGGCTGTACCAGGCTGTAAACATGATTTTAATTATGTTTTTAATGAGTCTATGGCGATTGATTTGCCACTCCAGGAACTGCAGTTTTTGATACTTCTACGTTGACTTCATTTTTCACCCTCTGAGTTTGCTGCATGGCCAGCAGAACTATAACTGAAATTTTATGATTCTCATTACTAAAGCTGGAGCAGACCTGTCTCTGCACCTACCGGTGCCATTCCATATGTTATTGTTGTTATTGTCCACTATCTCCAGTGCTTGCATCTACAATACCTTTGTTGCCATTTAAAAGAGCACTATCAGCTTTTTTAGAATTTTGTCATCATTTTGGCACCAACAAAGCAGTTCCTGTGGCCATCGCATCACTTAACATTCAGTAATACATCCCATGAAAATGCTATCTTGATCAAGCGTGTTGCAGAAGCCCTTTATAACTGCACTCCCTGATGCCTTTTTTTGGTATATATAATCGTGTAATGTGGGACTGTTAGTTACTAATTACAGCATCACAAATAATACTATTTTAAAGACCAGCCCTGAATGGATGTGTTTGATCAGTCTTATTGATTGCCTTGAGAATAGATGAGCATCAATCAAAAGTCTGACATCAGTGGACAGTGTTTTGATGGCCCTGCCTAAAGTATTATATTGTCTGTGCTGAAGACTGTCAGTGCAAAGCTAGGCTGTTTTTTTTCCCTCTCATTCAGCATTTTCTTCTCTTGCAAAACATCCAGACATTTAAATGTGAAATATTTAAACACCTGAAACCTTCTCTGTCTGTCAGACACTATGTGCTCAACATCTCTGATGATATCGGGAACTTTGGAGAGGTCCGGCTCCCTATCCTGGGATGCCTGGCTGTATCCTGGTCTGTTGTCTTCCTCTGTCTCATCAGGGGCGTTAAATCCTCTGGAAAGGTTAGCCTGTTGCGCATGCACACACACAGACACACACACACACACACACCCTACTCATACACCCTGGTTTGACAGCATTTTAACACTCTTGTGTATAGCAGACTTTTATCAGCTTGTGTGATTATCTGTGCATGTTCAGGTGGTGTACTTCACAGCCACATTCCCATATGTCGTTCTGACTATCCTCTTCATCCGTGGCATCACCCTGGATGGAGCCACGTCAATGGCATCAAGTACTACCTGACTCCACAGTGGCAGAAGGTTCTTGATGCAAAGGTATGCACTTACATTAGCGGGTAGATGAACAGATGCGCTGGATATAGAAACATTTTTGAAATGTTTTTTCTTTCGTCTTTGTACTACTTCTGACTGCATGTGGGTTTGCTGTTTGTGTAGGTGTGGGGAGATGCTGCCTCACAGATCTTCTACTCTCTGGGTTGTGCCTGGGGTGGTCTCATTACCATGGCTTCATACAACAAGTTCCACAACAACTGTTTCAGGTTGGTACAGAGTATGAGTAAATGCAGAATAAATGATACGGACACAGGGCCACGTGACCGTGAGCATCTAAAACTATGTAAAAATTGCTTTGTCTAAAGGCAATAAAATCCATCTACCAGCACCTCAAAAGCACACTATTAATCACATAAGCAGTGTATCAATATTAATGCACTATACTGTACAATATAAAAAAGTAAGACAACAACCATGCTGTGGCTTGCTATATGAGGAAGTGCTTGATTGCAGCATAAGGACTCCAGGAAGTGATTCTTCCCAGCAGAGAAAATACTCAAATAAAAGATATATGTTATTACTTAATTAAGAGGTGGTTCTCTCCGCTTCTAATATTTGTGATTGTTCTCCCTGTCATGTCATGGATTGAAAACTCTAGGTTAGAACATTCATCAGCTCAGACTTCCACAAGAAGGGAAAACTCAAATGCGCCTCAGATATTCTGTGTGATTTCAAGCAGGTTTGGTTGCCTAATTGTGGGTAAAGCCCTTCAATGTGTGACTCATGCAATTCATGCAGTCGGATCACCTAATGAGTCACAGCAATAGTTGAAAACAACAGGAACCTGAACCGATGCTATAGACATA